>VYZM01018437.1:0-44801 GCA_013398915.1 Dromas ardeola
ATAACAAACTCCCACCACGATGTTCCTAAACAACGTATGACTTCAAAGACCTTTAAATAAAAGTTAAGGCACTGATGACTTTTTAAAATTTTTATTATATTGCATAAGCTATAACATTTTACAAATCTTAGTTACATTTTCAGCAACAGATACACTGTAAATAGAGATGAAGAGACACCTCTGACAAAAATATAAAAAGGTAGAAATACTTAAAACCAGGATGCTGAATATCAAGAATGTTTTACATGAACAATACCCATACTAGAGTGTTTTTGAAAATGATTTCCAAGGTAATGAAGTGTTCATTGAATATAAGGCTCCAGTGTGCAAGGTGGTAAGCACAGTCAGTGCCATGAGTTCACCTATGTGTCATCGCAGAGCCTGGCTTTTTATGAACTCCATCCTCTAACGAGCACTAAAAAGTGCCTTTCTACACAATAGTAAGATGTTGTAAAAATATTACTACTCTAACATGGACTGAAGTGCAACAAGTGCTTCAAAGGAATTGAATCAGTTAACTGGGGAATAAAGTACCAGTACATTTTGGGGAGGGGGAATATAGGAATGTTCAATAAGTCTTAAACTGACTGGAAAAAAAAATATATAATTTGGTAAAATAGTTTTCAAGCTGAGAGTACTAATACTAAAAATAGTGACAGAGTTTTCCCCAAAAACCAAAAAACTGAAGCCATTTTTTTTGGTAATCGGAACACACTGAATACTGGTTTTAAAAGAAAATGAAGCTCAGATTAAAGTAATTTAAACCACCTTTCATATAAATTCTTTAACACAAATACAGTTGCCTACTGTTCGAAGAGTGGCATAAATTAGTGCAAACTACTATAAAAGAATGCTCATTTTTAACTCTGTAGGCACAGCGCTGTGTTTCGCATAATTCCACTGAATTAAAAAAAAAATAATTTAAAAAGCAGAACAATGCAGGTTAGGCTCCAAATTGAGACAAAAATTGGTTCTAGAAAATAAGAATGAAGTACCTATCTCCATACACCTTCTGTTTCTACTGGCAAGGAAGATTAGTAGCTGAAAAAAGGATGTTTATCATTATAAGAGTTTTTATATATAAACATATATTAATTTCATTTTTGAAGTTAAAACCCCAGTTTCATACCTGTAAATCCAGTCACTTCAAGACGCTTACTCTTGACTTAAGAAGTTGAATCATCAGATCCCATATGTGCATTTTTAAGAGAGACTACTGTTCAGATTGCTAAAGATATATTTTTTTAATTTATTTTCAAACATAAAATAAAAAAAAAAAACAGGGTTTACAACAGTTACCATCATCAGCAACATGCAGGAGTCAGTATTCCAACATAAAAAACACTAGATCTGCCTTTTAAAATATTATAAAAGCTACATAATTGTAAGTATGCATTGTGGGCGGTTTTGGCTAACAGAAAGAATACCATAATGTGCTCTTCAGATAGTCAGATGTCCCACTGATAAAATAAGTCTGATGAAAGAGAAAGGCACTTCAGCAGGCTAATTTATCTTCACATTTTCTTAATATGCAGTACTAGACAATGGATGTAATGTACTCCCTTTTAATTTGCAGTGTTAGATCAGTAATATTGTTAACCTGTTTCACCTTTTAACTTAGGAGAAGAGTTTAGACTGGTGCCCATTCATTTCATCCTCTTTGGTACAAATTACTGCATAAAAACAAAGCAGAGAACTAAACATTCTCACTTCCCCAATTATTTTTTGTGCGTCATCTCTAGTTCTACATTGGTAGATAATGTCCCTAATCATCAAATCAGTTTTGCTTTTAGGTTTATAAGATACCAGAATTCTTTCATTTTCTGACAGTACTAGAAAGAATTTTCCTGTTAATCAAATGGAATTAAGTGATTTCCCCCTCACACTTTTCTTTAAAAAAATTCTATAACAGGTGTCATTTGGTAACAATCAGATAATTACTGTCAATTAGCTTATTCTAGGTAACATATCCAGATTAATGTGCATACAGCTGCATACTATTTAGCCTGATCATTTAATTTATGATACATCAAAGTACTGACCTAGGCCACATGAATAAATCTGCAGAAAAAAGCCTTGGCTAACTCCATTAACCACCTTATCAAAACCAGGTAAGACCTGGAACTGGTATACCCTTCTGCAAGAAGAACCTCAACATCACGTATTGCAGTAATGCCAGGGAAACTCTCCTGAAGTTTATTAACTGCCTTTCAGCTTAAATATATGACAAAATTTCGTCTTAAGTGTTCTGTATCTATCTAACATCTTTCACTTAAAACTGTGTGTAAATGTATGTGGGGTTTTTCGCAAAAGGTGACAGCTCAAGAAGCATCTTGTGAAGAATTGAGACATAATTCTTGCAAACATTTGTTTTTCAAAAATAATCAATTCCACTGAAGCACAAATACACATCAGTTTGGAAACAAGCATCAGAAAGAAGCTATATCCTTTCAAATTTTCCCACTCATTCCCCTCTCTTTAGAGGGAGCTTACTTTAAAGGTGCTCCAGGCACGGCCCACTTATTCTCAAGGTAATCAATCTCCAGATTCAAAGAAGTCAAATCCTCTGAATATTTCCCTGGCCTTTCCAAGAGCAGTGTGCCATGAATCCTTGCTACTTTTTGTACAGACATAATTTTAGCATTAGCATTTTAGCACTCCGTTAGTGCCGCAATACCGAGCCAACAGAAAAAAAATAATTAAAAAATAATTAAAAATAAATTCATATGTTGAAATCGTATATAAAAGTATTAAAAAAGCATGAGTTTGACTACAAAGACAATTTTCATGATAAAATTTTGTCTTTTCCACATATGTTACACATAATCTCTGGAATTAAAGTTTTTAGAATGCAATGTAGTCAAACTCCTTTTTTTAATGATCTAAAACCAAAAAGAATTCCAGTCGCTAATAGGTAACACAGGTTTCCAGCACATAAATTCCAACATACAGCTGGAACATGAAGACTCGGATAATATAATCTCCAAATATTGAATATAAATATGAAGTGTAATTCTAATAATTTTAGAGTTTATATAGAGTTTTTAAAATACAAGATTTAATACTCATGACAGGGCCAAGGAAGAACTCCCTGTCATTGTGTGCTTAGGGGCATCACCTGTTTTCACGTAGCATTTAACTTTGCAGATGCAACTGTAGCAATAATTTCTCTCTACAGAATAGTTTTCTCATATTCTGACACAGAAAACAAGTTATGTATTTATTCTTAATATAAAACTCAACTTTAGAAAAGCCTTTTCAAGTGTTACCAGCAGCATAAGACATTATGCAATAAATGCTTGCAAGTTACACACAGAAAAGTTGGCGTATGGGATCTACAAAGAAAGCAAAGCTGTTGCATGACTGGCATGGATGGAAGGAACAGCTAAAGACAGCCTTAGAAATGACATTACCAGAACCGCAGCATGTGCTCTCCAGAAAAAATTTAAATATTCCACTAAAAGACATGCCCACATCCCCATCTGGCAAGGGAGGAGCTACTCTCTAGTAGAGATATGAATCCTATAGATGACAAGATGCCTGTTTTTCAGAAAACTTTATTCAATCTTTCTTCCTATCCCTGAGAAGCCTAGCAGCAAGAAACTCTTGCAAGAAGATCTGTTCCACTCTGATTTGCTTTGTTGACTAAAAGCTGAAGTGCATCATTGATGCACAGCCTTTAAAGGGGCCATTTCACACTACAATACGTGCAAGGTAAAACTGAGACTAAATCCAGACAGCCAAAAGCTCTTTTACACTGATTGTACAGAACTGAACTTCGCTCTTCGCTCTTGATCAGGTAGCAAAGCAGACAAGAATCTGCACTATATCACTACCTCTTTTGGCACCGTTACTTCAAAGTCTCAGACTTATAATTGATCTTTTCAACATTCCTAATCTTTTTTCTTTGGTGACCAGATACCTTCTCTGATGCAGAGCCAAGAACACTGGAGCACACAACTTCATTTCTTTGAACTTGCGTGAATAAAGCCATTTAAGGTAGTCTGTATTTTTTAATAATACAAGTAACTTGGAGGAATTAGGTCTTTTTGGTATGTACAATGAAAAAATGCATTAAAAAATTTCTACAATGTATTTCAGTTACTGTAGGTAAATGAAATTTCAAGTAGAGACATATCAATTTACTATTAAAACCTCAAAGCCATTAGCTTGTCAGGAATTTTCTGCTATGTTCAACAGTATGTATATATTCTCTGGCTGAAAAGGGATTCATCAGAACTGATGCAATTCTAAGAACAGGGCAATATCGAACCTCAAAAATCAAAGTAGCTTTCAGAAGAAACACTCAAAATATATAAATGGATCCCTACTAATATATGTAACAAAGTAAAGGATGAAAATATCAGCACCTTGCGCTACAGTGTCAGTCATACACACAATCCAGTGGAACTGAATATAGAAAAAAAAGTATTGTGAAAATGTATTTGGTATAGGAAAACTTAATTACAATTACCTAAACGGAGTACCAATGGCATGCTAATATGACAAGCCATCTTTCCTGGTTTCGGCTGGAATAGCGTTAGTTTGCACAAGAAGCTGAGAGGTGGCACAGCCAGGACAGCTGACCCAGACTAGCCAAAGGGATATTTGGTAACATCATGCTCATTATAAAACTGGGGGCGAGGCGGGAGGCAGTCAGGGAACAGGGATTGCTGCTCCAGAACAGGCTGAGTGGTAGGTTCCAGGCAGTGAGCAACTGCACTGTGTATCATTTGCTTAGTATATTCTTCTATCAGTACTACTGTTATCTTTTTTCTTTTCCTCTGCTGTTCTATTAAACTGTCATTATCCCAAACATACGAGTTTTACCTCTTTCTTTGTGATTCTCCTCCCCATCCCACGGGGAGGGGAGGAGTGAGCGAGCTGCCACATGGTACTTAGTTGCTGGCTGGGGCTAAACCATAACAGTCCTTTTAGGTACCCACCATGGGGCTCAAAGGGTTGAGATAATAACAGATCTGACCACAACGTGTTAAAACACGTTGTATTTGTAATAAGTATTCACCACTCTGGTAAGACCCCACCTGGAGCTCTGGAGTCCTCAGCACAAGAAAGACATGGACCTGTTGGAATGGGTCCAGCAGAGGGCCACGAAGATGATCAGAGGGCTGGAGAACCTCTCCTATGAAGACGGTTGGTGTAGTTCAGCCTGGAGAAGGCTCCAAGGAGATGTTATAGCGAGTGGAGTGGAGCAGAGCAAGAGGATGAGGGGTAATGGTTTTAAACTGAGAGAGGGGAGACTTATATTAGAAATTAGGAAGAAATTCTTTACTGTGAGGGTGGTGAGGCACTGGCACAGGTTGCCCAGGGAGGTTGCAGATGCTCCATCCCTGGAAGTGTTCAAGGCCAGGCTGGATGCTGGATGTCCCCCCAGCTTGGGGCTTTGAGCAACCTGGTCTAGTGGGAGGTGTCCCTGCCCATGGCAGGCGTGTTGGAACTCAGTGCTCTTTAAGGTCCCTTCTAACCCGAACCATTCTATGATTATATTAGTTTAATAGTTGCTGGTCACAGCGTTGCTTTATTTGTTCTCAGAGTTGCATTATGTAACACCTTACTTGCTGTATATGCTGTTTATCAGTATTTATGTGCTGCTTTTTACTTGTAGGAGTCGGATCAAGGTTACCGCTTTGCTGTATGGAGCAACACTGGCTTATGGTATAAAAAAAAATCATTGATTGTAAGACCAATATTGTATTTGTATTCAGAATTGCCATCTTCTTTGTACTTCGGGAGCCATCTAGCGGAAACTATTAATGATTACACTTTTTACCTTTTCTCGGAGAGCCAGTCTGGGGGTGAGGCACCTTTCTTCATCTTCCCCTCTCCTCCACACTAATTACAATAGCTCTTGAGAATTTTTAATATTCTTAGGATGTCCAAACCAGCATGTTCCTATTTCTATGTCTCCTGAATGTGTTTCTGGTCTTAAAATTGTTTAAGGTTCGCCAAAGTATGGTGATAGGTGTAAGGGCATGCAGGAAAATATGGGCAGGTATCTAGAGAACTACTCACCCCCAATGGTCGGAACTTCACTCATGAACAACTGCAGGACCCTAATAAAATGACAGAATGTTTGAAAGAAAAATGCTGTGGTTATTCCAGGGAGGCACAAATTACCACACTGTGCTGGGCCCTGGCCAGTATCTACCAAACACTGCGTGATACTGTGCAGCACCCTCCAGGAGAAGAGAATAAACCAACAGGTACTGCGGTTATTCCAACCCCCCCGACAGGCATTATGGCTACTCCAACCCCTCCAACAGGTGCTATGGCTACTCAAAACCCAATGGCAGGCACTGCAGCTGAATGAGAAAATCAACCTGTGCCAGTATCAGTTGCCCCGATACATAAGAAATACACAAAAAAAAATCAGTTCACTTAGTAAGGGATCACGATGAACAGGGCCATCATGAGAACAGAAGGAAGAGGTAGGACCAGAGATAATCACCCAGTGCCTATCCCTGAGTGAGCTGCAAGATAGGTGAGAAGATTTCAGCCGCCATCCAGGTGAGCACATTGTTACTGGCTGCTCTGATGGTGGGATAATGGGGCCAGTAGTTTGGGATTAGAGAATAGGGAAGTCAAGCAGCTGGGATCCCTGTCTAGAGAGGGGGCATTAACAAGGTGATTGGGAAAAACACACAACCCCCCAGACTCTGGAGGGGACTTCTGTCAGGAATGAAGGAAAGGTACCCCTTTTCAAGGAAGCTGTTACATATGACCCAGGCAAATAGACCACCATGGAGAGAGGTATCCAGTACCCGAGGGAATCAGCCATGCTGGAGGTGATTTATAAGGATCTGAATAATGAGCAGTTACCCACAGATCCAGACGAAGTCCAATGCACACAACACATGTGGCAGAAGTTTCTACAGAGTGCAACATCATTGCATGCCAACTCACTGGCTGTACTATCTTGGAAAGAAAACAAGGGATAAACGGTGGGTGAATTGGCTGGCCAACTCCAGCAATACAAAGGAAGTTTCACTTCCTCCCTATGGGCCTGCATTCTCGGCTGTGGAGAAACTGCCAGACACACTAGCTGAAAAACTGTCTGAGAACTGTCCCGAGAATTCCAGTGATTCAATGTCAGGTTCTGACCCCATCTGTATGGACCAGTGTCTCATCTGGGGAGACACCTCCCTGCCCCTGCGGGTCTAACGGTGGGCATGGTGGCTGGCTTGGTGGGAGGCACTTAAGCTGCTGGTCATGTATGCAAAGAGTCCCCAGCCATGTACCCCAGATACCCAAGGCCGCCAGAGACCACCTCAGCCAATATGCCTACCGAGGAGACCCCTCAACCAGTGAGAGCTGTATATGACCACAACCAACAGATGACCACAGTTCAGATCCGACCCAGGCTATAAAACTGCACCCCCACCAGAGACCCACTTTGAGTGGTTCTCCTTGGAGCAGGGGGGTCTTGCAATTGGAAGCCCTCCCTTTGGGCTGGAACACCGTCTAAAGTAATTCCCCAGGACTGAGTGTCCTCACCTTATAGGTGAGTGGTTTGTGCATTTTGAGTCATCATTCTAAGCTTAGATTTAGTTACACACCATGTAATATTAGTTCCCAACTGACATCCTGAACCGGTTAGTGTCTGCCCAGGTGTCTGTAATATAAGATTCCTGTTCAGTTTGACCCTTCTACCTTTTTCCTGACACCATTAAAACCAATTTTTGGAACATATTTTGTCAGTCTTACACTTCTGCGACACCAGTGCAAAAACCTAATGGGGAGTGGAGACTAACAGTAGACTATCATGGCCTGAATGAAGTGCCGCTGTGCCAGACACACTGGAACTCCAATACAAACTGTATCAAAGGCAGCCAAGTGGTATGCCACAACTGATATCACTAATACGAGTTTTTGTCAATCCCTTTGGCAGCCCTACCCTTTTGCCATGGACTAATTCAGACTGCCCTGTAACAGGGTGAAGCTCCGGAACACCTGCAATACATTGATGACATCATCATATGGGAAAACACAGCAGAAGTTGTTCTTGAGAAAGGGAAGAAAATAGTTCAAAGCTTTCTGAAAGGCAGTTTTGCCATAAAACAAAGTAAGGTCAAGGGATCTGCACAGGAGATCCAGTTTTTAGGAACAGGCATCCTCAGATCCAAATGGATGTGATCCACAAAACAGTAGCTATTTCTCCACCAACTAGCAAGAAGGAAACATAAGCTTTCTTAGGCATTGTAGGTTTTTGGAAGGTGCATATTCCAAATTACACTCTAATTGTAAATCCTCTCTATCAAGTGACCCGGAAAAATAATTCTAAATGGGGCCCTGTGCAACGACAAGCTTTTGAACAAATCAAACAGGAAATAGTTCATGTGACAGCTCTGCAATCAGTCTGGGCAGGACAAGGTGTTAAAAATGTGCTCTACACCACAGCCAGGGAGAATGGCCCTACCTGGAGCCTCTGGCAGAAAGCACCAGGGGAGACTTGAGGTTGACCCCCAGGGTTTTGGGGTTCGGGATATAGAGGATCTGAGGCCCGCTATACTCCAAGTGAAAAAGATATTGGCAGCTGCTTCTCTTACCACCTCGATTGCCGGTGCTGGGCTGGATGTTCAAAGAAAGTGTCCCGTCTGCACATCATGCAGCTGATGCTATCTGAAGTAAGTGGATTGCACTGATCACACAGCAGGCTCAAATGGGAAACCCCAGTCGCCCAGGAATCTTGGAAGTGATCACGGACTGGCCAGAAGGCAAAGATTTTGGAGTATCACCAGAGAAGGAGGTGACGCCTGCTGAAGAGACCCCACTGTATAATAAACTGACAGAAAATGAGAAGCAATATGCCCTGTTCACTGATGGGTTCTGTCATATTGTGGGAAAACGTCGGAGGTGGAAGGCTGCTGGGTGGAGTCCTATACAACAAGTCACAAACTGCTGAAGGACAAGGTGAATCGAGCCAGTTTGCAGAGGTGAAAGCCATCCAGATGGCACTGCTGAACAAGGAGAGGGAAGCCCAGTGTGTACCTCATGGGGATTTGATTTTGGGTGAAAACAGCCAATGAATCAAATTGTGTGTTGCTAATTGCTAACTAACCCTGCCACTGTATGTCATCACTACTACAGCTGCTATACGCCATATCAACGGTATTACAGTAAGAATCACTCAAATTAACGAAAGATGAACACTGACGAAACCAAGCAGAGTGCAGTGGTGAGGGAACTAGAACTGGCTTCAACAGCACTCTTATATTAAACTGCCTTTATCTCAACCCATGAGTTTTACCTCTTTCTTTACGATTTTCCTCCACATCCCACCACAGAGGGAAGGAGGGAGCAGCAGCATGCTACTTAGTTGCTGGCTGGGGCTAAACCATTACACTATCTTCACCTCTGAAGCAGGTAAATTGTATAATTAAGCCAAATTATTTTGGCCAACTAAAGTTATGGACTTGTTTGCACACCTATCTTAAACTTATTTGTGAACTCAATAGGAACATCTTATTTTGTTCATGAAGCAACTGCACACCAGAAAGTTGGATTAATGTATTGCTAGTACCATTCTGGTTACCTTGCATGTTCTTCTAGAAACAGGACTCAATCCCAAAACATGAGACATTTCACAGTAATGTTTCCCGAGTAAGTATTCCCAGAAGCACAGGATATTTCCTACAACTCTTGAGTGTACTACAGGGCAGACCACTGAGTGCACCTCAACCCACAATTTAGATACAGGCATTGTATGTTTGGGTCTTGGTATAGAACCTTAACCAAGCTCTAAGGGAAACATTTATAAAGCCTTTTTAGGATGATTTATAATCAAATTGCCAAAGCCAAAATGCTGGAACTTATTTCATCAGGGGAACAGATTAAAAGCCACAGAAAGACATTCTATATACTATACGAAGCACATTAAGGGATGCATCTACTTTTCTGTAAGCCAAAGCTGAAACAATCACTTTGACAAGATGAACATTAAAAATAAAGAATATTCTGATGGCCTTTTCCTTCCTCTATACATATCTTAGTTACATTTCATGCATTCATGACTTTTGGTAAATTTAACTCTAAGATGAGTCATAAATAGTATTTATATTACATTATAGACCAAATTTTGCGATCTGCTCTCTCATGCTCATAAAAACCCCCAACTTTTAAAGCCTGTTTAACCCCTCTGCAATGCACAACCTAGACAAAAAGCAGCTCAGGCTGGCAAAATGTAGGCACATACACCTCCGATGATCTTCCATTTTTTAAAACAAAAAATAAAAAGCAACAGTCTCGATCTTTTCTGCTAAGGGAAACTATTTCAAAGGCTTAATTTGTCTAAACTTGCATACTTTTCATTATGGGCCAAACTAACTTCTAAATCTGCAGGGATTCGAGACTGTTCTGGAGCTCAGCTGGCCCAACAGCATGCAGAAGAGATTTTAACTGACAATGAGGCCAAAACAAGACACTGGGGTTCGTAGTAGCAGCAGCTCCTAATGCTACTGAAGCCAGTCCTTTTCTGCTGGATGTGGACACTTCATAGCAGACGACAATCTTCAATGTCCACAGCTCATAACAAAACAGATTAAAACAAAGCAGACTGGCAACATTTTAAGACAGCAGGGACCACGAACTGCAGTGGTCACAGAGCTTGTACACTTCCCCCTTCTGCCACTGCTATATGGAATGGCAACCTTTTGCACATGGATGGGCATACAGGGAGGGCAGTAATGCTATAAAGCTCCGCTGATAAATCCAACAGAGCTCATCTGCTGGTGTCATGGAAGTAACTGATGAAACGTTTTACATTATACAAAGAAGTAGTAACAGATCCCTAGAAAAGTTCACATATAAAATACTGTACAGATGGTCACATTGATTAGGAACAAGGCTGAGGAATGGCTTTAACTAGTCTACCAATGCATTAGCAATAAGTATGAAAAAATTAAAACACATGCCTACATTTCTCACTGTGCATTCCCAGAGGTGCGTCCAAGAATGACAGACTAATTAAAATGTGGGCCTTCCCTATACTGACAGCAAAATTAGGAACTGGAAAATTTTAATGGTAGCATATCCCTGTTTTCAATTCACATTGAAGATCAACTGCCCAGTTGACGTTTAGTAACTCAATCTGTGTATTTTTAAAATAAGTAACTTCTCTTGATACTAGAAAACAACATTTCCCTTGTAAATCCAACACTGCAGCATTACAGAAGCAGCCAAGAGGTCAATAACCAGCAGGGAGAGCAACAACACAAAGCACATTGTGTTTTAATTTATAGGAATAAGCGGCCTCTCCTCTCTTTTCTTCCAGATATTGGTTTTGCTATCTCTTTTTGTGATAGACGGTCTATCCCTTTTTTTAGCAGAAGGGATACCAGATTCATGACTTCCTGATACAGTTTTTCTTCTTAGACCTTCTCCATCATGCTGTTCTACAGCTGGCCCATTCCCTCCATCCAGAATGTGCCTCACAGCCTGGTCCTCTGGAGTGCAAACAGTGGTCCCACTTTCACTGCTACTCAAATCCAGATCTTCCAAGTAAAGGATCTTAGAATGTGGCATATTTTTTATGAAAGTTTTCTCCCTCTCCAGTTTCCTACTAGGATGATGCTCATTCATGTCCACACCAGAGTCCAGACTGGTATCATTACTCTCTGTTTTTCTGCCCTTTTTCAGATCTATGAAAGAATGCCTCACTTGAGCGATCGGCTTCCCATCCAGGGACACAAACCATGCTCGGGGGTGCGGAGATGGTTTTCCTTTAGAGAGTTCCAATAATGTTTGTTCTGAAATACCTTGAAGTTCAGATGAAAATGGAGTCATTACAACTGCTTCATTCAATGTCCCAGGAACAGACACAGATTCCAGTAAGCTATTAGTGTACCGGCCCCAGTTTGATGTTTGAGAAGGTAAGCCCTCTTCACTATCTAATGTGCTGGTTTCATCTCTGCAGACAGAAGGCTGTGGATGAGAGTGCACTGGCATTTTCGGTAACGTTTGCATGTAACTGTCACGATTCATGGGTTCCATCATGGGGCTATATACTAACTGCCCTTTTCTTGGCAAAGTTGCTGATTTAGCAGGATGCAATTGTTCTGGGGAGTGGAAAAGGCCAGAGGTTTGAAGAATAGCAATAGGTTGATTGTAAATATGCATTAGATGTTCTGGGATATGGGAAAGCCCATACATCTCCTCTTTTAGTGAAAGGTATCTGTTTTGGTCCTGAATGTCCCTAGAAGCCTGGGAAACCGTACTGTTACTATGCTTCTGCTGCTGTAAATGCCTAACTACAGCATTAGGCTCCAATGAATGGGCTGAATTTCTTGACTGACCAGTCTGACAGGATGACTGATAGGAAGCATCCTCTGCATACGTTTTAAAATTGTCTCGTGATTTTCCATCCTCTGTGTCTATGGACATCCTTCTTTGAGGGCTGTACGAAGAAATCTTCGGTGTATACAACTGTGACTTATCCTCCAACTTTAAAGACCCTTTGACAGCATTGATGTGATTTATGTGAGTTGTTGATGTTGTCTGATCTTTTTTTATGACCTCCAGCTTAGTTGTATTTTTTTCCTTCTTTTGTGTCCGACCACATTTATCCCTATGCAAAAGAGATGCAAGATGACTGTAGAGCATGCTAGGAAATACTAGACTGTTGACTACCAGAGCTGAAGATTAGATTTTGGTTACAGCTATAGCATAATGCGATGTCACAAACTTAAAATGAAATTCTGTAATAACTGTAATTTTTGAAGAAATATTAGGCTACACATTATAGTTTAGCTAAGGAAACAGGTCTCAACTTCAAAAGACTATTTTATCAACCTTAAACTCCATTCATGCTGAGCTTATTAGAGCCTCTCTTTTTGCTTACCTGCAGTAACAAAGAAGAACAGCAAAAAATCCAATGATAATGACAACAGTACCTCCCAGTATGGCCGTAAGGAACACTGTGTGATAGGCTGTTATGTCCTTGGAAACCGCACTAATAATAGATTCTAGATTATCAAACAAAACCAGACAAGAATTAGTTCTCAAAAACAAATAATTATGCTTGATATGCAGAACTGTAGCTAATAAATTAAACTGTACTTTTCCAGTGATTTTGTGTTCCTATGGCACTACATTCATCCTTCCCTTTTCATCTTGCTATTTCAGCAAACTATAAAATATACAAACTGGTTACAATACAATGGATCTTCAAAGGTTCATAATCAAGTACTAAAGCATTAACGTAACACCTACTCAATTCCAGTCAAATTACATTTCTATTAGTTGTTCAAACTTAGAAACATGGTCTACGTTTTCTATTTAGTACTTCTGCCAGAAAGTGCTATCTGTTTTTAAGTTTTGACATACTTCTCTGATAAGAATGAATTTGCAAAACATGCAACAAGCCTACAGAAAACAGAATCTGCTGGGACCATTTTTCCCAAGACTAATTTTCTTGTATTTCCTCAATGATTCTCAACAGTAAAGGGTACAGCTGATTTTTAGATCTCCATAGTCACAGTTCCCTTGCAGTCTTCTTCCAAAAGATGGCAACAGTATAAACATGTAAGTTCAAATACAGTCTGGACTGTTCCCCTTACAGCATTTGAAGTTCTAGGAAACGGTCATATGCACAAAGGCACACTATCAGGATTCAAACAAAAGTTATCCAACTGTTGAAATTGCATGTCATTTTTCTCTGTTAAATAAAGCAATCAGACAGCCTTTTGATACGTTATTACTTGGGTTACTTAGTAACTTCTTTGCCAGTTGTTGCAATACCTCTTGTTCCAGGCAGTGGAGCTGCTATCCAGTAGCCTAAGTGTTGAGCAGTGTATGTCCATACTAACTGACCATCTGCTTCCTTTACGATTCCTAGCCCACGGCTTACCCAAGCACCTGAAAAAAAAAAAGGACAAAATATTGCTCATGCCATGCAGGATTCTTCTATATCTCAATTAGCAATTAAGCTACTGGGAGTTCTGGTGGACAACAGGATGATCATGAGCCAGCAATGTGCCCTTGTGGCCAAAGCGGCCAATGGCATCCTGGGGTGCATCAAGAAGAGTGTGGCCAGCAGGTCGAGGGAGGTCGTCCTCCCCCTCTACTCTGCCTTGGTGAGGCTGCACCTGGAATACTGTGTCCAGTTCTGGGCTCCCCAGCTCAAGAAGGACAGGGAACTGCTGGAGCGGGGGCAGCAAAGGGCTACAAAGATGATTAGCGGACTGGAACCCCTCTCTTATGAGGAACGGCTGCGGGAATTGGGTCTGTTTAGTCTGGAAAAGAGACGGCTGAGGGGTAACCTTATTAATGCATACAAATACTTAAAGGGTGGGTGTCAGGAGGATGGGGCCAGGCTCTTTTCAGTGGTGCCCAGTGACAGGACAAGAGGTAATGGGCACAAACTTGAGTATAGAAGTTCCGTCTAAACATGAGGAGGAACTTCTTTACTTTGAGGGTGGCAGAGCACTGGAACAGGCTGCCCAGAGAGGTGGTTGAGTCTCCATCTCTGGAGACATTCAAAACCCGCCTGGACGCGTTCCTGTGCAACCTGCTCTAAGGTGACCCTGCTCTGGCAGGGGGGTTGGACTAGATGATCTCCAGAGGTCCCTTCCAACCCTATGATTCTATGATTCTACCAAAAATACACAAGAAAAACTGAAACTTCTGACCTATACACTATTTATTACATAGCTTTAGCTAAACATGCGAACTTTCTCTCTTGACAATTTCATTGCGAATATCCCTGTGTGGACATTTACTTTGAAACAATGCATCAACACTACTTACCGAAATTAATTTAATATAATTCATTCTGGATTAACAAATGTCTCATAGATATGCACATAAATCATTTGAAAACTCCTATTGTTAAGCATGCATGAAAGCCAAGATTAAAAAAAAAAATCAAGAAGCAGGTGATTTAAGCATATGAATATAAATTTAACAATACAATTTAACATTAGTAGTAGATTTTAATCTAATCTAATATACTACAAAAGGATAAATAATATTTGTATTTAATGTTTCTCTCCTCCCTGCTTCAAGGCAGTAAGAGTTCAGTTAGCCCAAGGAAAGTCTATTGTTAGGACACAGATTCCACACCATCTGTTTGGCAATGCAAAGGACAGGTATTATGGTGTGCCAGCTTCTACAATTAATAAAGCATGCAGTAGATGAGACAGAATTATACTTAATGCACTTGAACACATTTATTGTGGGCCATCTGTGACATTCTGAGGACGGAAAAACAGCCTCGTATAAACAACCTTACATTTTCAAACTGCAAACACTGAGTAGAGAGAACCACCAGCTTTTTTAAAACAACAATAACCAAAGCATGCAAAAAGCATAAGTTATATAAGCCCTATAATTCAATTTTCCTCCAGGACCCTTCTTTCAGCAAAGCAAAAGGAAATATCTATCAGCAGGAGATAAAGATGAGAACTGACACATGCCACATATGTGCACACATACACACACAAAATATCATTCGGCAGTAAAACTTGCAGCCTTCTACTGGTATTTGTGAAGGCTGGCAGAGGGCAATAGCAGCAACAGCCACCCAGAGCCCTGAAAAAGGTGGTTTCTCAGTTACCTGGAAAACCTTTTGTCCAGACTCAGGAGCAAGATCAGCCATAAGAGTCTTCCATCCCTAACTTTCATATGGAGGCAACAACAGATCCTCAGATTCTCTGTCCTACCAACTCTAAGGCAAGATGTCACTATACTGTTGTTTTACAAGTATAGAGGGTGGGCTTCTTACAGGCAGATTAAAAAAACCCCAAAACTACACAAAGTACCACTTATAAAAGACAAAAAAATTCTAGGTCTCTAGAAGTCCTATCTTGACTGAACAAATCTGTAAGAAGCTATATAATCTTTGCTGTCCTCTTCAGTAAATTACACCTCCCCCCCAACAGACTCCATAGAAAATAGTATGTATTAGGATAAACATTAAAATGTGATTTATAAGTAAGCACATATTGTCTATGATTTACTGCCACTCGAACAGAAGGGTATTGTTCTTAATGTAATGTTGCAATGCAAGCTTTTTTTTTTTGGTAATTCTATTAAAATCCAGAAAGTACTTTTAGTACTAATGAGGCAAAATATTTAGTGAGAAGGAAGCCACATTCAATACACATCATCAAATTCTGCATTTACAGCAGCTGTAATATAATAACAAAACCTCATTTTCCAGGAACAGTCTCAGTACTATTCCACTTCGAGTAACCCCAGGGAACACTGCACGAACAGACACGTGAAAGCAGTTTCTATCTTTTTTTCTAGGGCATATGGGTCAGTCTACACAACATCAAACAAGATCTGTTCCCTTGCCACTATCAATACTGACATCGAAGCTCTAATTAAGATTTACCCAAGGACTTCAGAGTTTAAAAGCGTGTGTCAACATCTTGCTCGGGACATCCTGCATGTAACATCTTGGATGACAAAGCCTCACTATTCAGTGTAGCGGTAGCTCTCCATTCAGCTCAGATGGGGGCCTACTGCTGCTTACAGACGCTCTTGAATGCTTGCTGGAGTGCTGAGGTGTTCAGCTGTCCTCAGTCACCAGAACCTTGACTAAGGAATGCCTTGCTATTACTCAGTTACTTTAGAAAAAAAGTGGTTTTGCACATTCAGATCAAAGGTAAAAATAAAAGAAACATATTAAGAATAAATATCCAGAACAGTGAATACAGCTGCAAGTTTTCACTGTAGAAAAGAGATTAGGAAGTGGAAGAAAAAGTGAAAGTGTTATGCCCAAAAAGTCTCTATTCTTGTTCACAGTCGTCCTTGTCCTCTCTTCAGCAAGCAGCAGTGAAGCCTCCATGTAAACACTACACCTTAGTGAGCACCCACCACAAACAATTTACCTTGACAGAACCTCTATCAGAGTATACCCCATCTGAGAGGAAAAAATCACCTGTTTTAATTGTTTTTATTAGATCAACATGCCATGCTCCTGCTCTTGCTCTACCCTTAGCAGGCATGTTAAGTAAGCCCCTCAACACCCACATACACGTCTTACACTTGTTTATACTCAAACTTGACCCTGTGCCGAGCTTCTCTGTCAGCTTTTTAATAATGTTGTTGACTGAATTTTCTGTTTAGTGAGTTAAAACAGCTCAGCATAGGTACAGATGAGCACAGGAGCTGGCAAAAGTGGCTGTGGCAGCAAGAAATTAAATCCCCTTGTGATATTTTACCTAAAAACCCCTTTCTTTGATGAAGAATGCTCTCTCTTATCACCAGTAACCCCTCTGAAGTCTTCTAGGTGTACAGACAGACTTAATCTTCTACACCAAGTTATTCCATGCATTCTTCTCCCAAGAGACAACCTAGCCAATTTTTTGTTAGCACATTCTTAATTCAAATTAATGCTCGTTAAGATGACCAGGTTTTTTCTTGAACATGTAAACAACACTTTGTCAGAGTCAGTGTCCTCTTCTGTACTTCCAACAGTTTAACAACAGCTTTTTGCCTTAATAAGGAGTAAGACACTTACCTCTTCACTCATTTGCATATTTCAAGACGAAGTGCGATGAAAAGTATAAAGTACGATAGAAGACAATCAATACACTAATGCACACACACCTAATACAGGACATCTAAATGGGATAAGTGTATGTCGCTCATTACTCACTCTTAACTAAAATTAGACATGAAGGGATTACAAAAGGTTTAGAATGTCTAATCCCCAGCCTCCCCTTCCCATGCATACTGTAAGAACTATGTTGTTCCCTTCGATAACTCTTACTTCCCCTTCATTTCACTTTCTGAATTACTTCTGTTAACTGAAGTAGTATCTATCCCAGTTTTAGTGTCAAAGGATCTGTAGACCCATACTCTAAGAAACAAAGCATCCAGATCTTCTTAAAAGAAAACAAATCAGAATTGAAGGCATTCACAAAATTACCAGGCTTAAAAGTTAACATCACCTAAAACGTATCTTCCCTGAATGCTTAGCCTCCCATGAAAATAAAAATCCATCACATGAAAAATTTGTTCAGTAGGAATGCTAATGAATTTTACCAAAGCTTTTTGAACTAATGAAAACAGGGAAATTCCTTTGAACAATTCAAGCTGGTAAATCAAAAAACAATATAGAACCCCTAATAAAATTTGTAACTATTTATCACCACCTCATATATTAGTGCCATCACTGTTCCATGTCATACAGTGTCATGTGCCCAAAACTACATACACATGCTAAAAGGTAGAGTAACAAATAACTTAGCCCACTTACCAGTTGTCATATCGAATGTCCATGCAGGTATAGCATCTCCCAATTTTACAGTACTTGTGGAAAGAGGAAGTGTAATCTGAATGGCACCATTTACTTTCAGTTCTTTCCCAGTCAAAAGAACATTTACACATATTGCAGCAAGAGGAGCTAATTCCATGCTTTTGTAACCTGAATGTGAGAAATATCTTGTCTGTAACTCTCCATTCATAGTGTATTTAAAAAAAATAATTTAGAATAAAGCATCTATCATTGTAACTAATGGCAAGCTCTCATTCACATCAGCTACAGAGTCATCTGTCACCAACTTGGTCAAATAAAAATCAACATTTCTTCTCTTCTGGACTTTTAAAATCTTGTGATTAAAATAAAACCCAGTCATTTCTATACCAAATCTGTAAAAGAGAAACAGACTTTTGACGTATAGGTACAATGTTGACTGTAGAACCAATGATTAGGCAAAACTTGGCTTGCGGTGGGGGTTTTTCCCCTCAGAAAATTTGATTACAAATATATTTTTTGTATAATTGCAATATACATAACATTGACTAAAACTGAAGACATATGCAAATACATGATTGCTGCATTTCTCCTTAATGGAACAGTCCTCTTAAACTTTGCTGTAAGGATTAACTTTCTAATTTGGCAGTTATAATTAACTGAATGGTTAATCAGGAGGCTTGTCAAAGCACTGAAAGGAAATGTTGCATATAAAAAGCTTTGCAATGCAGCCTGAAAGTTTGTTTCCTTTGTTTTCCTTACACTAATTTGCAAATACTTCAGAATGAACAATATGACAAGATGGTGAAAGAAGCTGAAACAGAATTAGTAAGTACCAGAATAACGTTAAATCTATGCAAGCTGTTAGAAGTTGGTTGTGACAAAACTCCTGGTGCATCAGATATCAATTAGCTTCCACCTGCCCTAAAAGGAAGCCTATTCCTTTAGGAGTATATGAATAATTTAAAACACATGCCAGACAGATTGAAAGGAAAACTCAAAGGGGAGAAACACTGCTTATTCTCTTATGCTTTACATTTAAAGAGGTGAAATACAGACAAGAAAGGTTTTAAAATATTTAAGTCAAGATATTAATATATATGATGATTTTAATTCAATGAAAATTAAAGAAGAGAGCATGACAAGTTTCAAATAAGCCATGTAGTGGGCTCCTCATGTGCTGCAATGAATTTAAGAGCCTCACGGCTTCAGGTCCACTGGGAATAAAAAGAAAAGAATAAAAGAAAGATGGAACTGCACATAGTACCACCTACCAGAAACTACTGTATTTATGCAAGTAAAAATAGTATCTGATAGATTGACAAATACTAAGAGATCCAACTGCATATGAGCACAGTTACAGCGACTCATGAAACAACTTACCACTTCTCCAGTGAAACAGAGGCACAGAAAACATTATTGCAATTGTGCTCTGTATACACAGTGACTACTTGGTTTCAAACAGGCTTACGTAAATTAACTGCCTGTGAGCCAAACTACATCTTCCATACAACCTTTATGCTAGGTGTAAAGCTCCTAGAGCCAACCATTCTAGTGAAAATGCAGAAAACTCCACAGCTGAAGTCAACCACTGCAGTTTCACCGATCTCTTTAGGTTCGCCTAATTTACACTCTAGCCATAACCATATTTAACTTGTTTACTAAACCAGTTCCGCAGTCTCGTGAAATCCTGAACATATACATATATACATATACACACATCTATATAAAAGGCAGACTCTGAACGAGTATTTTAGTGTAGTAAGATACGTTATGTTCTCATACTACATGGAACAAGATAAAGGGACACGGCAATTACTTACCTGATGTGTTTATAGCTTACTCCTACAGAACAAAGCTTTGTGATTTAATGCAGTGGAAGCAGGTTCAGGCCCTTTTAATTCAAGCCTATGCTTTTCTGAAACACTGTGCACTCATATGCCTTATAATTTAAAGATTTCTTCTTTTAAAAAAAATCTTAAACAACACATTTACATACCTGATTTATTAAGAAGAATCCCTGTTGTATAGAGAAAGCTGTCCACTTTCAAAAATTGCTCTGGAACTGTCAGATAGGCTGTAACATTTGTAATATGGTGATTTGCTGGAAGCTTTATTAAAAATTTTGGAAACTGAACACTTGGTTGAGATTTGGCATCTGCAAAGGAGAAATATTTTGTCTTAGCAACGGTAAAACAGAAATCCATTTAGCATAACAACCTGTTTTCACCTATTTTCTCCACAGTTTGTGTATTTCTAGTCTAGCACTTGTCACAGTGTATTGCGTTTGCATGGCAAGGTTTTGGTAGCCCGGGGGGCTACAGGAGTTGCTTCTGTAAGAAGCTGCTAGAAGCTTCCCCTATGTCCAATAGAGCCAATGCCAGCCAGCTCCAAGACAGACCTACTGCTGGCCAAAGTCAAGCCTGTCAGCGACAGTGGTAGCGCCTCTGTGATAGCATGTTTAAGAAGGGGTGGGGGGGGGGGGGGGGGCGGGGCGGAGCGCAACTGCAGCTGGAGAGAGAAGCAACTCTGCAGGCACCAAGGTCAGTACAGGAGGGGAAGGAGGTGCTCCAGGCACCGGAGCAGAGATTCCCCTGTAGCCCACGGTGAAGACCATGGTGAGGCAGGCTGTCCCCCTGCAGCCCATGGAGGNAGGCGCCCATGCTGGAGCAGGTTTGCTGGTAAGAGTTGTGACCCCGTGAAAGAACCCATGCTGGAGCAGTCTGCTCCTGAAGGACTGCACCCCGTGGAAGGGACCCATGCTGGAGCAGTTTGCAAAGAACTGTAGCCCATGGGAAGGACTCACATTGGAAAAGTTTGTGGAGAACTGTCTCTCATGGGAGGGACCCCACACTGGAGCAGGGGAAGAGCGTAAGGAGTCCTCGCCATGCGGGGGAAGGAGCGCCAGAGATGAGTGATGAATTGACCGCAACCCCCATTCCCCATCCCCCTGCACTGCTGGAGGGAGAAGGTAGAGAAATTGGAAGTAAATTTAAGCCCAGGAAGAAGGGAGGAGTCGAGGGGGAAGGTGTTTTGAGATTTGTTTTTATTTCTCATTATCCTACTTTGATTTGGTTGATAATAAAATAAACTAATTTCCCCAGGCCGAGTCTGGTTTGCCCGTGACAGTAACTAGCGAATGATTTCTCCCTGTCCTCATCTCAACCCACAAGCCTTTCATTGTATTTTCTTTCCCTTGTCCAGTTGAGGAGGGGGAGTGATAGAGCAGCTTTGGTGGGCATCCAGTCAGTGTCAGCTCACCACACACAGCCACACAGTTAACTGAAAATCTGGCTTTGAGTAGACAGGTATTATATGAGAATATGAACATGCCTGGGTTTTTTTGTATGTGTACAGATGGTAATCACAAAGTATTTAGATTATGGTCTGCATACACTGAACTTACCAGACAGTTTTCCAGTAATTAAGATAGTATCTTCAAACAGCCATATATTACCTTGACTTTGTGGGAATAACGAAAGTGTCACAGACGAGTATACTGTGGAAAATGATATTATGTTACACTATGCAACCGAAAAAAATCCTGTAAAATCTCTGATTCTGAAGGAATAGTGAATAGAGCAGTTAAAGAGAGTATATGAAGACTGCATAAATAAATTACTCCTATTGTCCAGAGCAGGAATTTTAGTGGTTAGGCAGGATGTATGTTTGCTACTGTCTTATGCCTTCTATGGATAAACAAGTGGCTAGAATTCTTAAGAGTGCACATCTTTTAAAAAGATATAATCATATAACTTTTTTTAAGAGCATGCAATAGTTAAACAAGGAAACTTGTGAGGAAAGACTGCTGAAAGGAAGCTATAACAACAGGTTATACCTGTTACACAGGACTCAAAGCACTGGCACTCCAGGAATCACTAAAAGCAACATGATTTTTGCCAAAACATATTACCAACCCTTTGCTAACTCTAGGTAAACAATTTCTGAGAATACACTCATGGTATCTCCATATAACCTACTTAGAGTTAGTTATAAAGGGCTATTTTCTGTTTTACAATAATAAGCATTTTGAAAAGTCTAACAGATCATTCACCCTTACATCTGCATTGACAGGCACCACCTCCCTTGACTGACTTCATTCAGTTATTTTCAGTTGACGGTAACTACCCAGACTGCTGAGGAAGACAGAAATTTAATTACCGACAGATACAGTTTAATAATAGGACTGTAAGACGCTTACGTACTTGGCATTCTCCCAGTCTTCCAAGGCAAAGGTGTTAAGATGTAGCCATCCTTGTACGATACGATAGTTAAACTTAATCCTAATTTGTAGGGAACTTTTATTAACACTGCTCCATTGTTTCCAGTGAGAGTAGAATTTGTCTTTGTGTAGTTAACAAACACTTCTACAACCGCTTGTCGCAGGTACTGATGACTGATGATGTCATTTACTTGAACTTTTAGCGTAAAAACAGATCCTATTAACAGAAAGAAAAAACAGGAGGTCATAATACATCATAGCTAAGGACCATAACTTAAATCTGTAAAGAAGTCCTAGAGTTTACGCCTTAGCTACTCATCCACGGTACAGCGGATCTCTATCAACAGAGGGTAAACTCTGGCTAAAGGGAGGGCTAATCATACAATTATATATCACAGAGAAGTAGGAAGCAAAAAAGTCTTGAGATGGGGCACAAAGATGCCAAAAGGTGTTTACCAAACTCAGCAAATATAACTAACTAGTTAAAAAAAAATAAAAAAATCAACAAACAAAACCAAAATTACAAAGCAATTCTTCCCCTTTTCATTTAAACTTGAACAATGCATCTGTGACAACGTGAGATTCAATGTGCCTTGCAAGTGCTCTGCAATACCACACTGATAATACAGATGGTCTTGTTATCCGAGTGCAACCCTTGGCTTGGGTCACACATTTAAAGATGCACCTCGAGTTTCTGAAAACAGAGAACCTAATGTCTACATACTGTGGGATAACACATTTATATTTACATATGAAAAATTATTATGAAGTAACCAAATGCATCCCAACACTTTAACTATTTTAATCTATCATCTGCCATCAAATTTATACTTCTGGTCTAGTTTTCACCTTTCTGTACTGCAACTTCTAAATGGTATTTGTCTACTGCTAATTAGAGGATCTGACATTCCTTTACAATAGTGTCTCGCAGAGATCATAATTACAGTGACTGAGCAGTATGTCCACTTGAACAACAGTCTCAAGATGCTCTGAATTACATTTAATTTCTCTCCCAACTTGATTGTAAATAAACTAATAGGGAGTCTTTTCATAGACTGCGGGTATGTGAAAACAGACAGAATTCCATGTTACTTCCAGTGTGAAATTAAGTTATTATCATAAATTAAAATATCTATGGACCACTGTTAAAAATATTTCAAACACCAACAATTTTCCAGTATTTTGGTAACAGACACACTACTATTCAACACCATCGCACTACTTTATACCCAAATATTTTCAAATACGTTAATTATGAATACGCATTTCTATTTAGGTCAAATGTCAGGCTAAGTTTCTTTGAAATTTATCTACATAAAATCGTAGTTCAATTTCATTATGTTACCTCCTCCATAATCGAGACTGACGTTGCACCAAAAGATTACTACTATTGACCTTGACTTAAAGGAACAGGCCTTGAGAAGACAAGAGCAATCCATCAAAAAAACAGTACGTAGTGAAGACACCCAAGTTAGGCCTCTCTGAAATAAATACGTATTTAGATCTATTGTATGCATCCAGCAGACCATATATTCAAGCAAAAAAGGACCTGCGCACAACAAAAGCTACATTGGCCTCTTTTATTACTATTTATTGCATACGCCACAAAAACTTAGCAGCTGTGCCAGTTTGGCTCTCTACAGTACTATAGAAAAATCTACATCTCCTTGTGCAAATTAATACATACTTTCAAAAAAAGAAAAAATACTCCAGTGGCACTTGAACATATTTGACTGAATTAAACAGAAAATGCACAATAGTCTTCGAACAACATCTTCTTTTTCCTTGTGCAAGAGTAAAATTGCTTTTACATTGCTGTTGCTAGAGGGTTTTTAAATCACATAATAACTTAAAAACAACTTTGTCATAGAAGCAAATTATGGCTACTAAACAGATCTTCTAGGCATTGATCCAGTTACACATATACTAGTATGATTGCAGTGGTTTCCAAAACCTGGAAGACAGGTCATTTGCCCTTGGCCAAGGACTATTTAAAAGACTGCTAAATAGGGAAAACAGACTGTGTATAATATTCTGATCCTGTAATTGTGTGGAAGCCAGAAGTATCTTGTGAAATAGTATTTAAAAAATAAGAAATTCAGTAGTACAAAATTCAAGCTCACGCCAGTAGGAACGAATACCAGAAATGCTGGTATAAACTAGCACTTTAACAGCTAGAATCAAGTCAGGAGGAAAAGAGACTAGTATTAACAGCTGAAGTAATTAATAAAAAATTAAAAACTAGAATGTACTCAGAAAGACACTTTCTTTAAATCATTTCGCACTTTTAATGTATATTTTTTCCATTTCCTCTTAAGAAAAAGCCTAATGAAGACACAGGAGTGAGGGAATTGCTACATTCCTCCTTCAGCTGTTAGTAAATTCGAAGGCTATTTCATGCAAAAATATTTCTTCCTCTCATCTCCTTCAGTTACAGACATTTTAAAACACACTTTTTTAGAAGCTTTTGGTTGAAAAAGAAATAGACTGCAAAAATGTAGAAACCTATACTATTTTCACTCTCATAGTGAACAGACGAATATCATTGGCTACTTTTAGCCATGCTCAACTTTCATTACTTCTTTCTCCTATGGGTTCAGAAATTGCCAAAGCATTTTTCAAAACTGATACTCTCCCTGAAATGGTGCTGAGAAGGTGCAGAAACACGGTTCCAAATACAGACTGAAATCCAGGGGGGGGAGCGTTACTGAGACAAAGATCTCCCATTAAAAACAGACAGTGTCTTATACAATGCAAGCTCTGAAAGAGTAATTACCTGCATATTACTGTCTTATGTAACTAGCAGTTACTCAAGTGAAAAATGATTACTTGACACCCGTTAAGACAAAGATTAAAGGGGACTCAATCCCTTGCTCTCATTGCTTTTGGCCTTACCTTTTGTGCTAACACAAGGGTCTTCCTGACAGGAGAAAGTATACCAATCTGCTGGGAATTGTTCCCTCCCTGCAAGTAATATATATGAGAAAATCATATTATTTTCTAATATCAACCAGAATATTCTCTACCAACAAGTCGCTTGAAGATTGTAAGCAAAGATTTTGGAAAGCCTTTTTTTTTTTTAAAAAAATTCTTCCTATTTCCCCAACAGTAACAGTGCAGAAGATGCAAGCACACAATATTACGCCTCTGAATCCAAATGCTACTGAAATGACGATGTGTAAAAAAAATCCAGTTAAAAAAGCTGGAATCCAACAGTAACAACAATTTTCGTCCCCCACAGCCATGTTTCACTATTGTTTTGTATAAAACTGAGTGTAGCAGAGCATCCTACAGCAGGCCAGCTGTAACAGCCCAGTTGAAAGCAAAACAATCATAAGGTCCTAAGAGCTCAGACTATGTGCACAGTGGTGCTCCAACACATATGACTGATCTGTATATTTCCAAACTTGATATCCCTTGACCAGCTCCCTCCTCAAACTAATTCCTTCACATGCCTTGCATGCTTTAATGTGCAAATTCATCAGACATATTTAATGGCATTGAGTTATTAACAATGTCACATTAACACTCATGACATCTAATTTGCAAAGAAAATCCTGCTTTTTTTGTGTTTTCTTTTTATAAAGAACTTAATGCACAAGTCGTTAAGGACACTTTTAAGTCTCAAATATGATGGAGACTGTGGTAGGATTTTTTTAATCACAATAAAATGCACTGAAAAACATTTCAGATGCAAAAATGAACTGTTGGTTAACTGTTTAACAAAACCAAACCTGACAAACTAAACAACAGACGAAACTTGTGCTTTATTCTGGTCACTAACACTTGCCAAACACAAGTGGGTCAGCTGTATCTGAATATTAAACAGATTTGACAGAACTCCTACAATTAGAAGAAAAAACTCAGTCTTGGCTAATTTGATTTGTGCTGCCTCAGAGGAAGGGAGATTTGTCTCTTGGCAAGCCCACTGGAAATGCCAGCTTCTACGACACTTAAACGTTTGCTGATAAACGTTCATACAAATGAAGCAGTTATTTAGACAAAGGGAAACAAGGCTTTCTACCACATTTAGCTACTTCAGAAATGTCACAGACAGTCAAATATGACACTTCATTTCTTTGAGCAACAACATCTAATGCCTGGAATTTGGCTTCACATCACTGTCCTAACTCAGAAATCGTACCACACAATTAAGCCAAAGAACTGCTTAGAATTGGAAGATGGGTACAAAACATAGCAGTGCAAAAAAATCTCTCTGTAATACCCAATGTAATTTGTTCTTAATTCTTTAGCTGCAGATAAGCATATCATCTGGTTACCATATTTATCTGAGATTTAATTAACATGATCAAGGCCAGAGACCTTACAAGCAGCAATATATTGTAAACTGCACGTATCATTAACTGTGAGATACAGCAGTGAACACACACACACACACAGAGCACTGCCCAGGCAGTATTCCTACACATTTTGCTACCCAATCTTAAGTCCCTTTTTCCATTTATCACCAAGGTCCTATAGCAAAAGGGGGTCTACACCTCGAAGGAGGCAGTTATTCTCAAACACACAACTACCCAATTAAGCAATTATCTTATGGAGTGGAAGGAACAGTAACTATAAATTATTCATCAGTTCCTTCCTTCGGAGTAGGCTTTTCTCATCCTTGCCTAGAGATGTTCAAACCCATGCCAGAAGGCACATGCTTACATGTGTAGGAAACTGCCTACATTGTAACACCATGCTCCCAGCTATCCAGACAGATAAAACACGTGCGCTGCAATTTCTTTGGTCTTAGCTGACTGAACAATCATTTTCCTATCCTTTACGTTCACAGAACGCCATACTTTTTGCTTAATATAATTAGGGATATGAAAGGTGCACTGATCTGTAAAGAAGAAATCACATGTTCTAAGAATATCAGGTTTTACTATGCATGCAGTATTGCAATGGATATCACTATTGGGGGAAAAAAAAAAAAATCAATGACATACATAAACTACACAGTCAACACACATCTGGCTTTAGTAAAAAAGGTCATATAAAAGCAATCCCCCTGCCCGCAAAAAGCAATCATTGCTTCTTAAAATTTCCTTAGAACTACAGTAATGCCAATGACAAACTATAAAAGCATACCTATAAAAAGTAAAAGCCTATTATACCTTTAAAGCTCATTAAAAATCCATGTACATGAAGGTGAGCTGTGGCAGCAACTAGTTGACACAGGAATGATTTAATGCCAAAGTAAGCCTTCCTCACCACAGTGCACCATCAGCCTGCGGTTACCTTTTTATCTTTATTAAGGTACAATGCATTGACAGAGTAGAGTTTTTTCTGCCTTGCATAGTGCATTAAAATGACATAATAGGTGACCCTTAAACTCTAGTAACTATTTTATGGCTATATTCTGACAGTTATTGTCAGACACTAGGATAAGCTCTCTGACCAGTTTTCAATTATGCTTCTCGTAGCTATCATATAACCTGCAAATCTCATTAATAACCCCTACATCCTAACGTAGTCTTCATCTTCTAGCTATTAGTATTCTTTTATGCTGTCTTACTCTGTGCAGTCATTTGTAGACCCTACACACAGTTGGGCATGTACACGTATGAAGACATTTCTAACTCTACACAAATAATTCTATATATTCCAAATTGGTAACAGAATATCTCATTTAAAAATTAATTATGTGATTCTTCTTTATAAAGATGTTTATATGCTGTTTATATGCTATTTATATGCTGCTTTTCTGAGTTCAAATAATAGCATAAAATAAATGCAGTAAATTATTTTTTCCTCCCTAAAATGACCCAGGAATACTACTAAAATACAAAACACACTGCAAATGTTTCACTCTGTGCAATTTTAACTTTGTCTTTATTAATTAGTCACAAGTATAATCAACACATTTTATTTTCAACACACTGTAACTGAACTGAGAAGCAAAGAATCTCACACAGTTCACAAAAGGTCTGAGGAAATTCACCAAACAAATACCTAACCAGCTGTAAAAATAAATTTCTCTGGAAAAGAGAATGTTAGATTTAGAGAAGAACACCACACACATAAGATAACATATATAATCGTTCTACCTGGCTGAAAAGAGAAAGCACTTGGAACTTCACAAGTAGCTGACACAGGTTCATTCTTGCATTTAGCACAAGGTTTAAAGTTGTACCACGCCCTCTCCAGAATCACCCTGGGAGTTAAAACTTTCATCTAGTTAGCAAACAGCCACGTAACTAATTGTAACCATGAAGTGACCACTGAGCAACATGGGTGCATAAGGACTGACCTGGGTTACAGGGACAGCTAAAACTTGCCCTTGTTTAGGTTGATCTTTAAGCAAAACGGCAATTTTAAAGCAAGTATGGACTGCTCCTTGAAATGCGCTTTGGAAAAAGAAGGTGTTGACATTTTACTGTCATATGTCAGGGGTGGCGTTCAATAGTGTTCAACTATAGACTTAGAGAGAAGTGCTTTTAGGCAATGCGAAGATATTGTAAAAAATTAAATATTAAATAAATTGGAGCCCAGAGCTAATCAACATTTGCTCTGTTTGTTTATGAACAGCCAATCCTGTGGAAGTAATACCACCACTAACCCATACAGTACAGTTCTGTAGCTTAGTGTTCCCTTAAAATATTTTAATGCAAGATTGAACATTAAGATGTATATTTAAGAGAACAGCTTTGGCAAAAATTTCTGCAGCGGTGCAAAATACACTACCGACTTCCAGGGACAAAGCTGCAAAACAGGGTCTTGGAAAGTAGGACACCACAGTATTCCCATTGCCCTATTTCTGGTCAACCAATTTCCACAGAAGCCATCAACAAAAATCCCTATTATGAAAGAGCTAAGGCTAGATCCTGAGGGGGACAAGCGGTGCCTTTTACAGAAAGAAAGGCTGTTACAGTCATTTTACAGGAGAGAGTGTAACCCAATCTAGTCAAATTTAGATGTCTCCAGGAACCACTTGCTTCATATTCAAGAGAAACTGTAACAGCTTAGAAATTAGAAAAAATTTCACCACACTGTTACTGAAGTGGGGGATTTGTCTCCCATCAGGCTACACTGGTGAGGTTTTGCTGGAAAAAAAAAATTATGTTCTAACTCTAAGAACTTTTCAAACATTTTCTTTTACAATTGCTTCAAATAAAGCATTATTGCAGATACAGAGAAACACTTCCTTATTTCAATAGCATGTTCTGTGATAGGCACATGCAGACCACAGTGCCAGAGTCATTAAGTATCTGTACATTGATAAGAAAAAAAAAGGAAATTATTTACTAGAAGCTCATTTGTATCGATACATGTGTTATTCCAGCATGTTAGTCTTCAAGTGGCCCTTCTTCCCACCTTACTGAGGGAAAAAAAATAAAAATAAAAAAATAGTACTTCAGAAAACATCTCACACACCATCCTGATTCCTCAGTTCCAAATCAAGATTAGGCTGCATCTCTTGGAACAACTGGATACGTTTGCTTTTAAGAACTGAACAAAACAGCAACACAGGAAAGATGTAAACCCAACAATCTATTATGATCTCAAATGAAAACTTCTCATTCTTGCTCACGTCGCTTTCTGCTCATTCACTGCTTTCCCATTTCCTATTTTTCTGTGCCTTTCTTACTGTCCTCTTTTCTTGGAGAAGCTCTGCTCAGACTCCTTCCTCCCAGCATTCATCCCATCCTGGAGTAATCTCTGTGATGATGACTCGTATTTTAGCTCACGAGATCACTGATCATGAAGGAAGATCAGTACTTTTCTAAAGATAAGGGGTTTTTGCAAGCTTCATAAACTAAAAAGAGAGTGATAAATGCATTACATAAAATTAAATGCATTGAATCAAATCCATCAGGATGTGCACTTTAAATGGAGACTTAAAATTTAGCAGACTGAAAAACCACAGGGTATTGCCTGTGTCAAATTGGCACATGATCCAGAGCAAACTTCAAGGTTCTAAGTAAATTAGTAGGTCAGAGACTAAATATTCATTTAGTTCAAAAGAGACCCAAAATCCAGTTTCATGTTATAATAAAACTGCATCAGAAACTCTGGAGAAGCTGACCATCTGCTGAAATACTGGAGAAAGTGCTACATATTTTACAGATAAGAACAAGGCCTCTTTCTCTTCTAAGAGGGATTTTGGTAGCAGCGAGAAGTAAATAAATAAATCACACTACTTCAGAAATCAACTGTTTTTCTCATTCATACATTCTAGGGTTTTTTTCCCCGCAAAAAAAATATTTATAGACTTAGCATCATTTCTTTACATAGAATTAACACTGAATTTTTACTCATGCTTTTACAAAAAAAGTTGTTCGTTGAATTTATTTACTTGCAACAATTTTGTTTCACTTAAACAGAATAACTATTTTCCTTTTATACCAAAATACTTCAGGGTTTTATATTTTGTATGTATGTGCGTATATAAACACAAATCCTAAGCAAACAAGAGGAAAGTGAGTTTTGTCCATTCGTTAGAGGGAGGTAAAAAAAGTTACAAAAAATTGTTAATAGAAATCTTGCTCTCAAATATTAGTTTAAATTTATACCTCAATAGTACTTAGACACTGAAATAATTTCCAAAGTAGTGAACAGTCATTAGATCAGTGTAAATCAATAATCTGATTTCCCTACCGTTTTTGGAATTGTAGCCTCCAAATCCAGAAACAACTTAGAAGACTAAATTTAATCAGGACTAAGTATGTCCAACATTCAATACTGGCAAACTTCAGCTATCACATTCTGATAGAGGATGTACTTACCTAGCATGAGCCAATTCTTCAGAGAAGTAAGTTTAGAAACTCCTAGTATTTTTCAAATAGACATTACTAACATTCCAGCTACCTACTTCCATGACACACTTGTACAGATACAGACTGCATCACTACCTTGAGTTCATACTTTAAAAATGTTACCACACTTCACAAACATGCAAACTTTTAGACCTTGTAATTATTTTATTGGATTTGGATTACTTTATGATCTGGACAGCCTTAGAGTTCAAAATCTGTACTATTGCACACGTAAACTAACATTTCAGCTTTTTCAATTTTAAGACCTGTTGTATATAAAAGTGGACCAATTTAATGAGTTATCTAAATAAATAAAACAACAAACAAAACAACCCTCTTCTACAACCGAAAGCTGAGTAATACCACTGTAAGTGGTTATACCTCCAACCAAGATCTCAGAGCAGATGCATAAAGAAACTGAGTAAGCATGATATTCATTCCACAAATGCTGACACAAACTAAATACTGATGAAATTAAGGTCCTGAAAAATAAAACACATAATTATAGGCTGTATCCTTCATGGTTACTACTGCATAATCAAGAAACACCTTCCTGGAACGATCATGCTTGTAAGAACTATGCAAGAATGCCATCAGGCTAATCCATAAAGCTACTAACAACTCACTCACCTATCCAGTGGGAACATACCCACAAACACTTCCAAGTGCACCTCTAAGATATATCAAATAGAAAGAAAACAAACGTTTCCCCTTTAAATATTTTTATAGGCTACCTAAGCAAGAGCTATGAAACTTAGGCATGAAAGCAGCTATGAAATCTAGATGGGATTTTTTCCCCCCCTGTATTCCTTTAACACTGCATGGTATACATATGCCACTAAAAAAATCCACTGGAATATTTTAAGTGCATATCATGTATTGCTGTAAGGTCTTCATTTGGTAAGGAGTTGCATGATGTTTTTTCACCATTAGATGCCTTTTTCATTCAAATTACGTATTCAAATCAGAATGTTTCACCACCCAAGACAGAACATGAGAACTCACAGGATACAATAAACCAGAATTTCCATTACAGAATTGTATTTCACATGCCTTTCTGTACTGGTATATTGGCATAAATAATAAGAGTTCCAATAAAATTCAAAATTGACACCTGCTAGTGAAGCTATAACAATTACCATAGCAACTTTGCATTTTTATTTGCTGCTATTTTGTTGCATCAGCCAGTCTGGTTCTCAGAATTCTGGTTACTATGGAAGATGGAAGCTGAGAAATTCATCTTCCTGGATCAAGGGAGATATGCAGCAGACAAGATGAAATGCTGCAGTCTGAAGAGCTTCACTTATTTAGAATTCATTTATTTTAAATATCATCTTCTTTAATCTTAGATAAGTGAGATAAATGATTACTATTACAAGACCAAAAATCTTAAGCAAAACTTACACACCAAACAAAGACAAATTTGCAAGAAAGAGAGATTTAAATGAGCTAGTAAATACTATTAACAGAGCTCCTGAAGCCTACAAAATAGAACACCTTTGCCCAGGCATTTCAGAGGCCATTATAAGATTTTTTTTTCATCTCAGTTTATTCACTGGCTAATACTAAACCTGTAATGCTGCTCTCATTTTTTTTTTTTTTAAATGACTGCCTGTATCATTCTACCTTGCATCAGAGTTGAGGGAATCAAAAAATGAATGTTAAAAATTCACACTTTGTTATTGAACACTGGGAAAAAAGTACAGAAGGGGAACATCAAAATCTGCATAATACTCTATTTTAAATATGCTATCTTAAATACCCACATTATACTATATGCCCTCACGAAAGATGGGCAAGTGCCAATTAGGCAATAAGCAAACAACATGCATTTCCTACTCATGAACTTTACAATCAAACCTTCATTATATAAACAGAAAAAAAATAAATCATTCAGCATCACCTCCTTGACAAAATGAGACCATTTCTCATAGAAAATTTCTAATGATTTGTCAAGCCTACCCTTTAACGGTCAACATACTTGGTCAGAGGAAGACTATTCCAGTAACCCTGTAGCATGAATCATCTTTTTTTGACCTAATGGATTAGGTACAGGATTTGTCTCATGTAATTCCTAGTGGTGGCTAGTAAGTGGAATTAGCTGAAAAAAAAATCTGTGCAAGTTCAAACATCCCCCTAATTTGGCAGAGTGGAGAAAAAAAAAAATCACAGGAAAACACACCCTCTTCAAACATGACATTTAATGCCCTGAAGGTTTTAACCTTAAGACAGATATGCCTGTACAAACTCACAGTGGCATAACACAACCTAGAAACTAGTAATTCAAACGTCAGTGCACGTTACTCGCTGATCACAAAGGAGAACTATTGATGCATTCAGTGACACTATTCAAGAACACGCTGGTCACTATTCTTTACTGAAAATACTTTTCTTCCCCAAGGCTGCAAAATTTGATACTACTGCTTAAAGAAAGATATTTGCAATGTTCCAGCAACGTTTATCTTTCAATTATAGGAAAAGATCCTCTAATCCCTTGGAAGAAGGCCTGTGTGTAAAGACATATGAAGAAAATATAATTGGAAGTTTGCAGGCCGTCATATCCTAAGTGTAGTCCTGTACATGCAGGATGGGAATTTTTTTAATGCACTACTTAGGAAATCTATATTGCAGCAACAAAACAAGAGTACCCAACAAGCTAAATTGAGTTGAGTTTCCTAAACTGAATGATTTAAAAAAAGTCACAAACAACAATAAATATGACATTAGTTTTTAGAAAAATGACTGCAGACTAAAATGAATGAAGATTCCTATTAATTTTAATTAAGTAAAATTCCACAGATGCCCTAAAAAAGATTTTTAAAAAAAGAGAAGGATCTGTCAAATCAGATCACAGGATAAAGCAAGCAATTGAATCAGGACTGCCCCCATAATAATACAACTCTTCCGCATACATGGATTCCATTAAGGTATATAGCAATAGTGAACATATTAATGATTCAGCCATTGCCACTTTGAATCATTACTGCCTCTTGACAGCTCAGCACAGGATGAAGTGCTCCAGGATCCAGCTAACGGACAGTTGTTAGAGATGAAGATGCTGCCCACCAACTGTGTCTCCAACACAAACACCACCAACACAGACACACAAGTTCTCTCTTTGCAGTAAGTGGCCAAATTACTGTAGGGAATAACTGGAAAACAACTTAGCACCATGGAAACCTTTCTAGGATGATGGAAATATTTTTATTGATATCAAGACTAAAAATGGGGCAGTAACACTGTTTTTTTCCCCAAAAAATACTCAGATTCATTCAGCACCTCTGATATCATGCCAACTGGACTGGGGGGAAACAAATCCACATAAGTATTTCTGAGACAATCTGTTCCATGAAACACTGAAGAATACAGGAGACAGAATTGTAGTGGGACAGGTTTTCTATACTGTACTTAGGAAAAAAAAAAAAGAACACAAAAGAGGGAAAAGGAACTAGACAACTAATTAAATGGCTAACAGCTGTGACAAATTCTTATGCCTAACACTGCACCAAAACTATGCAGTATCTCACAAATGTTTTGCTGGGTCTCTAGTCCAGTCAACTTAATTGGAGGATTTGCTCACATCAGTGGTCCGTAATCCAAAGAAAATCTATCCTTCAGCCAGTGAGAGTAAGTTTGCTCCCTTGCTCTCACAAAAAATGAAATAGACTCCTGTGATACTTAGCACAAATCATAATTCATGTTATTAACAGCTTTTATTGTTCCAAATACATGCTCTACTGATGTCATGCACTCACCCAACAAAAAACTGCTTATTTCTCCTATTCAGTCACTTAAGGAAAGGCTTCGGAACAGAGGAAAAATATTTTCCACAATGATCTGGAAAAGCTTTTTATAATTCCATTAGTTTCTATAATAATTGGAAGGGACAAGCACCTCCTTATTCATTCCAGCAAAACAGCCTATATTTTCAAATATCTTGACATCATTGAAATTTTTTCTAATTTAGCTCACATTAGCACAGACAAATTATCAACCAGATTTGCTACCTCATAAAAAATAAGTTATATGAGAATGTTCCAATCAGTTTCATTTGGGAGCCTTGCCCATATAAAGTAATTAATAATAAATAAATGTGGTGTCTTGCCAATTTTCATAACCAGAAGTCCATGCCATGCACTAGTATCTATTTCAACAGACTGAACCAACTGTATACACCATATTTATAAAACAGCCCCAAATCAGCGGCAGAGGATATAATTCTACTTTCTTCTAACTTACATGCATTAGAGGAAAACAGTCTACCCAAGATGAAATGCAGAAGTTTCAAGAAAGACATTAGCAGCTGACACACCCCATAGTCATGTACAAGTCCCAGTCAGTGATTTGAGGAGGGGACAAAATGCACCCTCAAAGGCTGTAGGTGGTAATGAGATGAGGATGCAGTCAATATGCTCCATGAGACCTAGAAAGACATACGGGCCAAAAAGAACCTGACGAAATTCAACATGGACAAATAGGAAATGATGCATTTGACGCCCTTCAGCAGTACCTGCAAGAGATTGACTGGCAGGGCGGTAGCTCTGCTGAAAACATCAGGGAGTCCTGATGAGCAATAAGCTAAACATGTCAGGAGTGCACCCTGGAAGGGATGAAGGCTAACAGCACCCCACACTGCATCAGCAGAAGCATAGCAAACAGAGCAAGAGAAGTAATTAATCCCTCTCACTTAGGACTTGCTAGGCTGCATCTGGAAACTGCATTCAGTTTTGGACCCACAGAAATAAACGAGTCTTTTTTAACCTTGCAAAGGAAAAGCTTTGGGGGACCTAAACAATGCCTTCCAATACCCATGAGTTTACCAAGAAGACAGAGACAAGTCCTCTGTCAAAATGCACAGCAGGATAATGAAAGGCAACAGTCACAAATTGCAGGGAAAGATCCAACTGGAAGGATTTCCTCTGCCTGAGGAAATTTTTTTCTCTCAGAGAATAAACAATCATTGGAATAGGTTGTGCAGAGAAGTTCTCCATTCTTGGAGGCTTTCATGGCCTGACAGGAAAGTGCTCCCAGGTCTGAATTCAGTGTCAACCCTGCTTTAAGCAGGTTGGACTAGAGTGCTCCTGATATCCCCTCCAGCCTCAATACCTCCACAATCCTCATAGGTACTTTCAAATCACAGAAAACACAAAGAAAAACCCACAAAGAGCAAGCATAATCTTCACTTGATTGTGGTTTACTTCAGCTGCTAATTTTAATACACTTAGCATATCTGGCTGGATGTTTCAGTAGGAGAACAGCATCCTATGATAATTTGGAGCTCACAACCTGATGCAACTTCTACGCTTTATTAAGGAAATGGGATGAAAAGATATACTTCATCTTGCATGGGCTTACTTGATAACATTTGCAGTCAATGAAAACAGAAACACTGAACACTATGAAAGTAAATCAGTTTGACTAATGAAAGAGTTGCTCAGATGTGCAACAAAAATAACCTACAACACAAAAACTGAAAGCTATGTGCACACTCCAGTGGGAAAGCTCAATCGTTGAATACGGCTAAAAGACAGATGAAAAAATAAAGGAGTAAAAGTACATTGACCAGAAGAAAACATTTCAGAAGAAGCACATGAACTACTAACCACCATCTAGAAACGAAAAATAAAATTAAAAAAACAAAACCCACCTAAATTCAACTCTTTCCTCCAAAATAAACTGCATGATAATGGGTCAGTGCTCCAGTTTATCTGGATATAACTACACTGTGTTTAGTAAAAGCGCTCGAGCAAATACTCAGTTGTACATGCTAAAGCACTCATTAATCGAACGACACTATAGATCTTAGAGTGCTTTTGGGGTGCAGTGGTCACGTCAATAATGCATTTCAATGAGAGCATGCTAGGGACATGTTGAAGCATTTCTGAGATTCTCCATCTTTTCCTGCTTCATGACCTCCTAATGCACATGGCTCGATATGCGCCTCGCACTCATGCCTATAATCACTGCATCATATTCAACACAAATAACCCACTCCCCACCACAACTATTCGGCCACCATTTGCAGGTTTAACCTACTATAGCTGCCAGTAGCTCAGATAAGACCCACGCCAAAACTATCAAACTTTTCAAAACAGGACAATGAAAAGCAGAAGGTAGAGAGGGTCAAGATTTTTTTTGCTCTCTAACCCACCTTGAGCCACAATTTATTTCCATGTAATCTCAATGAGAGGTGACCTCTTGCCTACTGGTACCTACCACTGATAGGACTGCACTGTCTTAGGTACCTGGCACTATCAACAGTAAATGCAGAATGTAGAAGTGAGAAGGGTCACATGGACAGTCCACAAGGAGGATATGACCCTGTAACCCATCTCCTTCAACTGTCTCATTTCTACATCGTGAAAGGTGACAATTGTGCCCTGAAGTCTGACTTACGTCTTTCAGTCAGTGGAGACTCTCTTCGAGCCCACATGATGAAGCAAAATCACAACCTCAGGGAAGAGAAAGAAGGACAAGAAATGGAGGAGGAAAGAATAAGGATAGCATGGAAACCTGACAGGATTCATGCCTGCACTTGGTGAGCCTTGGGGGGTTTATGCACGCACAGACAGAAAAGAACATCACTCCCTAGCCCTGTCAATCCCAGCAGGTCACACAGGATAGCTCTCAGGAGCTACATCAGACCAGATCACACATCACCATGGTCATGCCATGCCTGTACTGTAAACTGCAGACCTATCAGTATTTTGTTTACAAGAATGCATAACGTGCTTACAGTCAGAGGGCACGCAGAATCATTTGGAAAGTTACAGCAGCTGGTCCAACTTAGATGGGAAAAGGAAATTTTCTTCACATCATCTGCAGACAGCTGACAACTGCTCATGAAATTCATAGCATATGATACAGTTATTTACTTGACAGGGCTGCTGGTGACACACGTTAGTCCTGTGTTCTGCCTGAGAAGCTGTGTTTAAGGTAACTGGTGCTTTTGGAGTGTCCTACACACACACTGGGCTATGCTTGTTGATGTTTATCTCTAGTCACAAAAGCCTGCTCACGCTACCAGTATATGTGTGCTCTCTCATACAGAAGGTCTAAGCATGATGCCTTCCTGATCTGTGTCCCTCCCAAAATGACAGGGTAATATATTCACAAAAGGTGACCCTCTCTACAGACCATCTCTTTGGTAGGTATGAAAGGGAGATGTGGTGGGGCTGTACAAACACATGCTCCATCTGTGCTGGAGCCTCAGATGTGGTTTGGAAGGACTGCCCTATCCCAGGGAGCCAGCTCTTCTGCTGGATGGATCTGGAACGCCTATTCCAACTGAAAAGATGAGATACAGCTTGAGTGAAATCTCCCCTACGAAACACCTGGCTTAGGGAGAGAGGGCACTCCTAAAGATTAATTCATTCTCTTGAGCTTTCTAACCTTAAATTCCCTAACACAGGTTGTTTCAGCAAATACACTTCCATATTGCCGATTGTTAAGCTGTGCACACTCATATCCTCCCCTCAAGCATGTGCCAGTATGAAAATTGCTTTCAAACCTCATGTTTTCTCTACAGCAACCAGTGCCAGAAAAGCAAAGCAAGAAGGGCAATAGCTGCTTCGCAGCCTGATGAATACACCTACTTGTAGACATGTGTGGAAGATGACAGTTTATGTGCACACATGAGGTGTGCTGGAACACCTTTAGCAAGCTAGGATTAGGTAGGAGGAGCTAGATCCGGTAGTTTCACCCTACTGAACACAGAAGCATTATTCAAAAGTACATTAACCCCTACGGTGCAATGGAAATTCTTGATTATGGGATCTGGGTGCTCCTGAAGCACACCAGACTGCATAGATCTATGAACAGATCTATGAAAATGCAGTATCAGGAGTAATACAGAGGACTCATCTGCTCTGTCACATTGTGCCTCAAATCCCCATTCATTACAGAAGGATATAGCGAATATAAAAATATGCCACTTTCAAGACGACAAAGTAACCTGCACTATTTTTCTAAGTTTGACATGCCAAAAATTAAGTTTATTTTGAATAAACTTTCCTCTCAGATCTTTGCCTCCATCTTCAAAGACTTCATCTACTGAGCTAGTTCACAGAGAAAACATGCTATAGATCCCCACTGACCCAGATAGCAGTTGCATTCCAAATCCTGAAACTGCCTTTTTCTCAGCCTGACAGCAATTTTGTGAATGTTTTTACATATCAATTGGCCTTTGATGATGTATCATCTGCCAATAGATTGACAAGTAGTAATGAAACTTTAACAAAACAAATAAGAACTGCAAAAACTACCACCTTGCAATAGGTAGCTTCCTGACATCCATTACTCTTGCTTGCTGCCACTTCTCCTTACCGTCTAACTGTGGGTCCCATTTCTGTGAATGTAAACACATTTCTGCCCTTGTGTTGATAGTAGTGTTCATTATAAAGAACTGAGAGAGACAAGTTTCTTGAAATCAAGTTTTCTGAAGTATAGAGCATGATGCTGTATAATATATTACAAGCTTCAATAAAAGCAAGCTTCCAACTCAGAAGAGCTGCCTACCTCTTCAGAACTCCTCAGTACCTTTTTGTCTACATCTGTTCTCTTCTTGAAAAATAAAAACGTACATATTTTTTCATCTGTGCTCTACCATGGAAAACCCCAAACTCCTCTTTTTCTTCTATTAGCAACTGAGTGACCTAAATCATGGAACGCATGGACAAATAAAGTTATTTGTGAATATTTCTTTTTCATTATTCATTTCTGTCTCAAACTGCTGATGCTTTATCACCGCTTTGTGTCCTAGTGCCCTTCCTGATATTTTGTTGCACTACTAAGCCTCAGATCAGCACAGAAAGCTAAGTCACTTAAGAACATCAGCTTCAATAAATCTGGACAGGTCTAAGTCTTACATTCTTTCTCTACTTTCTCACCTAGCTGAGAACCATTATTGCAAATCCCAGAGGCTGAGAATGCCGAGAAAACTGAAATGCAAATCAAAGAACGTTTTCTGAGCTTACTTCCATAGATGGAGTTAGTTGCTTGCATTAAACCGTTTTGTTGGGGTGTGCATGTAATACTTTCAGAGTTCTATTTCATAATGAAAGAATTATTTTTCACCATATCAACAGTCAGCTTTCCAAAGTTTCATTAAGGTTCTTCATATTAGAAACACATAGATCAGATGTAAACATTTGTTGGGAACCTATCTAAAACAAATCAAAAGTCTTATTTTAAAGACCGCAAACCATCTCCTCCATGTTCAAATAAAAACAATTACTACAATTTAACCTATAAGCTTTGACAAGTTAAAAATAAACCTTTTCCCTGACACCAATTATATTCCAAGACCTACTGGATAAGAAGGTTGTGTTGCTGCTTGTATAAAACAATTAACCTCAGTGCTGATCCGAAGGCCCTAGTTAGACAGCCCTGCCTTCTTCAGCAGGAACTATACCCTACATAATGACTCAGTCATGAAAATTACTGAATTTCCTTCTTTATAGGAATGCTACAGGATCTCCTATACAGCTTTTAACTCCTCACTCGTTTTCTTGCGGAATGTATCTGCAACAGAAGCTCCAAAACAGAACTGGGTTTATTGCTGCCATACTAATCCCCTATCGAGTGACTGAAGAGACAGTAAACCATAAAGCTTGTTCCACCAAGTGACAAACAAGCCAGTCACATAGCACTATATGTATTATCTTTTAAAAAAAGAAATAATGCATAGTTATATATTATCACTCAAATTCAAACCCAGATTAACAGAACAAGCTACCAAAAGCAAATGGTCCTCCAGATACCTAAGTACCACCTACACACCAATATACAAGTCATTAGAAAAAACATTTCACTACTAGAAACATTGAAAACAAAGATTAAAAAACCAGCAAGTCACACAAGGATGCGTCAGAAAAATATTTCTGTTCCAGTATCTCAAATAAAAAGGACGCGTGAGAAAGTTATCTCCTCCTTGAATGATCAGGAAGAATAAGACAACGTACAAAAGAGTTTAGAAAAATCTTAACTAGGTATCTTGTCTAGAACACTGCTCTGCATTAGATAGCAAGTCATCACCACATGCAAGCAGACAGTATTGAGGAATGGGCATAGAATCAAATTCCACAGACAGTGTATTTGTCTCCAACAGGTACAAAAGTAATCTCTTTTTCTCTTCTGGGTTTGCTAACAATCATGTATTTATCTCATCAGTCTCAACAAAAGAACTAACCGCATAAATATGCACAGTGAATCCAATTTTCTCCTCTCCTTTGTTCAGGACCACTGTTAGCTGCTACAGCTTTTTAATTTCACCCTACAAAAATCAAGCTAATCTTCCCATCATACACAAAGCCACCTGCCTAAAAAAAAAAAAAAGCAAAATAAATTTCTTTTTCCCTCAACTCTGGAATGTGAGGCAGATTGGGAATGCTCTATAATAAATACAATGGTAAGTCTTTTCTTGTTTATGTCTGGATTACAAAAGGTATGGAGAGTACCCACAGCGTAGAACATGCAGTTGTATGACAGAAACTTGAAGAAATAACACCTATTTCAAAACATACCTCAAGTCTAATTTAAGGTCTCGACGTGGAAACAAATTTCCAACATTAAGATGGTGTATGTCATCCTATGTGCTGTCTATGTCTATACTTAGTGTGTTACTCAATTAGTGGTTTCTGCTCTGTTTATTGCCCAATATCTGCATTACAAAGAGAATAACAATGTACCACATCCAGAATATCCCAAGCACTGTGAACATTAAAGAACACAATTCATACCTCCTGTAAAGAATGCATCTCAATAAAGATGAACAAAAGGGAACAAGGAAAACAAAATCAGATTTGCCTGGATCAGAGCCAGGACTATAATTTACTGAATTCTGTGCTCAAGCCTGCTGGCCTCAGTGCTGAGTATTTGAAGTTCCCAGAGACTTCTCTTCAACTGCTTCTGCACACCAGAGTCCAGATTTCTAGACTGCCACACAAAAAATGGAAAAACTCACTATGAACAACAAGGAACCAAGATAGGTTCTCCACTTCAGCAACCACCACTCTAACCAGAGAGGTCCGTCTCTCTCCCCAAAATTTTTTTTTTCAAAAATTTGGAAGAATAGCTACATCAATTAAATAACACAAGTCAAGAGTAACTCCATGAACTGAGTCCCTCTTGTCCACATCTGCTCTGCCTCATCTTTAGAATTTACTTATTTCTTTTGGCAATGGTAAGTTTTTTGTTGTTTTTAAGGGAGAAGAAAGAAGAGATGAACAAAAAAACCTATCCAGTCATGATGCGCAACTACCTTCTCACTGCTACATTTACATGTCAGCAGTTGAGTCTGCACCCCAAACCTTTGTACACAGCTGTGCTGACTTTAGCATCTCTTCTCAGAGAGCATAATAATTACACTGTCAGAAGTCTGTTAATCCAGAAGGGAATTGATCTGTAAAAGTGTATAATTAGCTTCGACAGGATAGGGACATCGATACAGGAACATCAAATGAGAAAAGCTTGCGAACTCCAACCTTCGCTCTGCACCTTCCCTAATTTTAGGAGGATAAGGCTCCTTTGCCCTAGCAACACTGGGATCACAAACACACAGCATAAATCCAAATTCAGTCAGACTCCTCCTTATTTCCAGAAACCACTGCCTGCCTGGCAGTTCCCAGCACAGGACCTGCAGCTGCTGCAGGAGTGGCCTCTTCAGAGCATTCCCCTTAGGGATTACTCTGTTGCCAGTCTTCTGCTGGAAAGGCAGCAGCCATTTATCCTGCCTACCTTTCGGCTGTAAACCATCAAAAGATAATTTCATGGAAAAAGACATTAGTATCTGATAAATACATATCTGGAGTTAGGCTCTTCCTTTTTAAAATTTCAAAAATGTTGATACGGCAAAACTTACTTACATGCTTTACTGAAAGGAAACACCCCACAAAAAACAAAGGTGCTTTGCAGCTTCTTCAGAATAAAGACAGTTTCGTAGCAGTGATCACCTTGTCTTTGTAAAAGATTAATTTTTCTTGCATAAATAATTGAAAAAAGCCAATCAAGATCATTTAGAAAGCCAGCCAACAAGTGAAATAAAGCTCTAACTGTATTTAAACATAACATAAACAAATGCTGAGGATCAGCTCAAATGATAATTTTTTTAACATTCATGAACTGGGATTGATCATGAAAGCTGCCTACTATAAGACACTTTCAGAGCTCTCATACCTCAAAACCTATGAAGCAAATAAAAGAAAACAACAGCAACTAGGCATGTGGGTCTGCAACAGCAACAACAGCAAACCAGTAGCATCAGCATCACATTGTTTGGTACCAACAAAGATTTTTGGCCAGGACCGAGGGCAATAAGATAACAGAGCTTCTTGAAAAGAAATCAATACCTGAAATCAAAAAGGATCAGCAAATTACAAAAACTGTCTTTTATTTTTTTGCCACTAAATTTTTAATGAGCAAAATGCTCACTGCACAAGTTAGAAATGCTGCCAATGCCTTTTAAGTGGGGTTTGCTGGTGATTAACGGCATATTCCTCTAAAACCATGATAAGAAACAAAATCATGATAAATCATCAGTTCAAAAGGAAAAATCAAGAACCAAGCTGTTTATCAAATACCCTTCTTTGAAGTCCTATGGTTTAAATGTTTCGAACAGAAAAACAAACAACTTCCTCTCCGAAAAAAAAAAACCCAACCAAAAAAACAACCAAACAAAAACCCAACCAAAAAGCAAATCAAGGCATTTTAAGAGTGTATCAGAAGAATTTGTATTCTACCAAATCCAGTTTCTTGTTCTAAATCTTTAAGAAGTTACAAGTAAAGACCATAATTCAAGATCTTTGCTTATATTTCCTAATTAACATACGTACTTCGGCAGCTTTGTAAATTGGCTTCAATTCAGCAAAATATTAACCATATGCCTGAAACTAAGAACATTTTATACCTTCTTGAAGTCAACTGGAAATAGAAACACGCATATATGTTAAAAATGAAACATATGCTCCAGTGATATGCCCAAATGGAGCCTTGGTGCTAAAAGGTCTTAAATAATTCATGTTTGAAACCATTTTGAAATTCTTTGGTGAAAGGCAATATGTCAAGAAAAATACTGAATTTATCCTAATTTGAGACACTAAGACTTCACAATATACATATATTTCTTAAACTAGAGGATAGAACAAACTCCTTATCACTTGCCCCTGTTCTGCAAAGGGGTAACCTCACATGCCTGACTGTAATACCAAGGCCTAATACTGAAATAAGCACATTATTTTCATACTCTCAGTTGCTGGATAAACAACACATTTCCTCACTCTGCAGAGGCGATGAAAAAACGAATGAGCTCAGCAGCCCCATCACTCATGTGATGGGCTTAAGACACTTGCACATGTATCATCTAGTGTTTATTTATTTTTATATTGATATAAATTATTATAGAAACAAATATATGTATGTTTTATATATATATTTTATACATGCATATATCTTGCTCTGGTGACTCCTGCCAGCAAATAGGAGTGCATGGAGCCACGCTTCCCCGGAGACCATTTGCCTGGCACCTGAGGGAGCATCTCCAGCTAGGTCAGACACAGGCTACACCATTACTGGCTTGGATTTTTTTTCACCACGCCGG
>VYZM01018437.1:45695-89754 GCA_013398915.1 Dromas ardeola
TGCGGAGGACGGGGAGGTGCAAGCTAACGGCTTTCTGAAGGAGCCTCACCGTTAACGACTGACGGTGACGGTTGAGGTGTGCTGCGCGGCCGGCCGTTTGGCTGAGGTGAGGGAGAGCCGGGCCGGTGAGGGGAGGGTGCCGAGGCCTGAGAGTGCTGCAGCCTTGAATACCGAGTTATCGAGGAAATTAAGCGGCGCCCCCCGAACTGACAGCATTTAAATCAATTCTAACCCTTGTTGCTGAGAGTGTTAAAGCACATTTGGCAAGTCCTGTGTAGCACATCCCGTTATGGGACAGGCATTTATGATTGCCTTGTGTCAACTTGAAAATCGCCTTTGCTCAGGCGCTGGTAAGTGGCAGTCATTGTGGCAATCATCATAACTGTGTTAGTAGTATCTCCTAAAGCTTTGATTCTACACACAGGCATGTCTGTGCCTTATTTATATGTTTATTCACATTAATGGTCCTGATATCGAGCATTACACGTTTTTTAGAATGAAGCATACATATTAACACAGGTAAAATTGAAATGCATGTATAGACACAACCTATGGTGGGATCATGGAAAAATTACTGCAGTTGTTCACAGCAGATAAGGCTGCTACACCTGAGCAAAGGCAGCACATCTGGACAAATCAAACTCACCCACAGCATGCAGCCATCTGCATGGTTGAGAGCTGAACACATATTGGGACTACCTCACAGTGAATTTCATGCTAGTTTTGATGAGTGTGCCCACGCCAGGATTTCAATGAGGCTAACACCTCATTCACTGTAAGGTTTTTCAGAACTCCATGATACTACATTTTCAATGTATGTTTGAGTAGTGAATATAAATTTATTTGAAAAGTATAAAATCACTTCATTTGCCTTTTAATAAAATAAAGATTAACCAAATAAAAATCTTTATTTTGGACATAATGACATATTAGGCCAAATTCTGTAGTTTTCAGATCTCAGACAATTTCTTCAATGCAGGGGGAAAAGGAGAATAGCGTTACAAACTATAGAGGAATAGAAATTTTCCCATACTGAAAGGAGGATCTGCAAGGTTACAGTGCATATTTTCAACATATATCTTATAAAATCTAAAGAAAATCTAATACATTTTTCCTTATGATTTAATGTCATTCTACACAGTACAATGTAATTCATTGCCATTAACAATGACTTCAAATAGATTTGGGATTGACATAGAAAATACAATTTACTTTTATCGTAGTTGCTGTTAGTTTGTTGGCACGTTTTTAGACCGCTGAAGAATGGACTGACTTCAGTCACTTGTGCATTATGAACAATCACTCCTTGCAGGGTAATGCTACGGTGGGAAATGTACACCCTCCTCTTCATTACTTTTCTTTAGAATAGTTTGAGTATGCCAGTCTCCCTTTTCTTCATCAGCACCAAAAAAACCCATGCCATGAAAACTTTATTTCATTTGATGGGGCTTTTCTTTTAAGTAAGCAAAAGAGCACAAAACCCAGAAAAATAACACAATCATTTACTTGATGTGGAACTCTCCTCCAGCAGCTCACAAGGAGGAGAGATTCTCTCTTTTGTTTAGAAAACATTTGTTCAGTGCCTACTTGCCTCAAACCAGGATACTTGCCTAGTTAACATCCTCTCGCCCAGCTTCCTATTTCAACCTTTTATCTGAGCACTGCAAAGAATAAGAGGCTGCTTCTGCACAGCCTTTGTTAGAGTTGAATTCATTTTGGAATCCCTGCAACATTGCGTGTTCTCAGGTGGAAGAAAGGGGGTCTACAGAAAGCTTGATGCTTGGAGTTTGCTTGGAGTGCTGGTTTTGGCTGGGATGGAGTTAATTTATAGCTGTTATTGCTGTCTAGTTATTAATTGGCAGGCTCCTGAGCTTGCCATGGGGCTTGCTTGCCTTACTGTAAATTAAGAGTCTTGTGCTTATTCGTGGCTGCTTTTTTGCTTTTGCTGCTTGCTGTACTGCTGTATTGCTTGTCATCTTACTCTGCTGTGCCTGAGAACATTTTGGTATTGGCAATGGTGACATGCCTGGGCTGGCAGATGCCAGAGCATCGCTGCTGTTTCTGTGCTGCTGTACTGGACATGCTGGAACTCCAGGGTGACCTCGAGTCAGAGGGACTGTCACCTGTGAATGAGTCCATGTGGGAGCAGGACACCTCGAAGCATCTGTGGCTGTGGATAAGTTCATGCTGCAGCAGGTACACCTTGAGGCATCAGTGGCTGTGCATGAGATCATGCTGGAGCATCTCAAAGCATGTGGCCATGAATAAGCCCACGACAGAGCAGGTACGCCCCTGGAGAAACTGTAGCCATAAATAAGGCTACGTTGGAGCAGTTTCACTCCTGAAGGGATGTGGCCACGCTGGAGCAGGTACATCTCTGAAGGCATCATGGCCCATGGATAGGACCACACTGGAACAGTTGCACCTCAAAGCGACTGTGGCTGTGGATAAGTCTATGCTGCAGCAGGTATACTCCTGAAGAGACCATGGCGCATAGATGAGGCTCCGCTTGGAGCAGGTACACCCCTAAGAGACTGCAGTCTGTGGGTAAGTCCAAGCCAGAGCAGGGCAAGAGGAGAAGTTCATTGCAATGTTAAGCTCTGTGGTCTGGTCTAAAGAGACTAGGGGTGGAGATTGCAATGGAAATACCTCTAAAGTGTTGTAACCCATGATTTGAGTTGCATGTTATGGGAATTACTATAGCAGGAAGCCCTTGTTGCAAGCCAGGCTAGGAGCAAGGGGAGGAGTTCATTGCAACGTTAAACCCTATAACCTGTTCCAAAGGGACCAGGGGTGGAAATTGTAATGGAAATACCTTTAAATTGTTATAATCCATGATTTGAGATGCATGTTATAGGAATCACTATAGCTGGAACCACCCAAACCAATGGAGGATAAGCCTTACAAGAAGCAGTGCAAGTGCAGCAGTGACCTGACCTGAGGTGGCTGTGGTGCCCAGTAATTCCACACAACACACCACCTCTCCTGTCCTGAGTGACACCGTAACAGATGGAGCCCACAGTCATGGACTAGGTGAACTCAGTGGACACTTTGTGGACATTTTACTGGGGTGGCCCCTAGACTAGGGCCATGGTATCTGTGTACTATATCAAAGGATAGGAAGGGGAGGGAGGGGGGTAATGAGGATGTATTGCATAGTGAGACCTGAGCATGACATAAATGGCATGGAATAACGGGTGGAGAATGTGCTGGTTTGGGCTGGGGTGGAGTTAATGTTCTTCACAGTAACTAGTATGGAGCTGCATTTTGGATTTGTGCTGATAACAGTGTTGATAATACAGGGATGTTTTAGTTACTTCTGAGCAGTGCTTGCATGGAGTCAAGGCTTTTTTTGCTTCTCACACTGCCCCACCAGGAGTAGGCTGTGAGTGCACAAGAAGTTGGGAGGAGACACAGCTGGGACAGCTGATCCCAACAGACCAAAGGGATAATCCATACCATATGACATCATGCTCAGCAAGCATATAAAGCTGTGGGGAAGATGAAGGAAGGGAAGGACGTTCAGAGTTATGGTGTTTATCTTCCCGAGTAACCGTTATGCGTGATGGAGCCGTGCTTTCCTGGAGATGGCTGAACACTTGGCTGCCGATGGGAACTAGTGAATGAATTCCTTGTTTTGCTTTGCTTGCATGGACGACTTTTGCTTTACTTATTAAACTGTCTTTATCTCAACCCACAAGTTTTCTCACTTTTACTCTTCTGATTCTCTCCGCCATTGCACTGTGAGTGAGTGAATTGCTGTGTGGTGTTTAGCTACTGAGTTGAACCACAACACTTTGTTAATGAATTTGTCTGATGAATGAGAATGTGGTCTTGAGAAAATGTGTATCACACACACATTCATTTCTAAATGTTCATAGACTTGGGCTTTTGGAAAGATATAAATTAAGTTTATTTGGGTTGGAATAGTTGAACCAACTTGGCAGCTGCAACATTTTAAATTGATGATGTGAATATGCACAATTATTCGTTTACAAAGTTCTGAAACAAATCCGTTAAATGTGTGATAAAAAGTTTTATTGAAAATGGCTCCAAAAGGGGAATAGGGCATATGGAAATTCATTGTTTGTACTGCATTTAGATAAATTACTGAGAAGGGATTAGAGTACACAGTAACACTCATTTCATAAAAAAAAAAATCATAATCAGGATTATGTTTTCTTAACCAAATTTTCTTTGAAAAGAGGTTAAAGCTGATAAGTAATTTATTTCAATTACCTGAGTATTTAACTTGAGGAAGTGTGTCCAGCAGCAACTCCTCTAGTCTTTAAAGATTGCTCACACACTCTTCAAACTTTAAACAAATTATAACCATTATCATCAGCCACTGAAGGGATGTAACATGGCATCTGATATTTTGTCAGGGACTGAAATGTGTGTACGCAAATGACACAGAAACATAGATAGAGATAGATCCTGCAAAACTCTCTGAAAAACAGTAACACACAGACATGGTCTGCCTGTGAAATTGTAAAGACTAGTAATGTGGTATTTTACTGGTTTGGGTGGGTTTTTTTACTCCTCACATTTGGAAGGTCTGTATCATGCATTTGTGTCCTGCAAGCTTAGTCTTAGCATGTCCTGTGTGTCTGTCAAGAGCGATAATGATTCAGCACCAAACTTTTAGAAGGTTTATCCGAAAGATGCAGTAAAACGGATTGATTGTGAAACACCTTGGTGAGAAGATGGGCTGCTGACAGCACAAACCCTAATTCTTTATGTATATGAGACAATATATTGGTGAGATCTTCATACTTTTTTTTAGAAAACAAAGTCTTTTTGGTTTTTTCCCCACTGTGTCCTTAAAATTACTTGAACTGGCAATTTAAAAATATATTAATGTATTAATATGTAATAAAGTATTAATATATTAGTAATTAATTTACAAACTCACTAATGATAAAAGCATGCAATAAAATATCATACACGTATGCAAAGAGCAAGAAACCTAGCCAATGTAAAGCAGCATAATTCAAGTGGAGGCAATGGAGTTGTGTTGATGTAAATAACCTCAAGACAAGGGCCATCATTTTGTTTAAGGTTGTTATGTCATAAAGATGGGAATTTGAAAAACCACTCTGTTGCCTTGTTGCTGTAATGAGACACCTGTTGTCACTAATTCCTCAATAATGCACTAATTTGGAACTGCTAAACAGATGTAGTGATCACTGTGCTGATAACTAACTGAAGGTTATTTAACAAAAACTAGGCCTGCATTGGCTGCAGTGTGTATTGAACAAATAGTAAGAGTCATGTTTTGACTACTGCTGCTGTGTTTCTTATGCAAATTAGGTAAAGCTACTGTGAGATCACTGGCAGCTGTTAATTAAAACACAAGTACCAGTTTCTCATCTTTTCAGTGTTCTTTTTTATTATTTTCTTTAGTTTAACAAATTCTCTAGTAGCAATCCAGGGAACTCTGGAGTTTTTCTAAAGGAATCACGAGCACCAACATTTATTTATAAATAAGCGTTCTAGCAATGTAAAATAAACATGTATGCCTTTATTGTGACACAAAATACTTACTGTCACCCACTCACAAAGATGAGTATGACTGTTAGTCAGAAAGAATGTAATACTAAGATAAAATTAGTCTAATAAAACAACAAGAAAAGAAACACTACCTCTCAGAATTTTCCTAACCAAAGGACAAGAATTCACCATTTTCTACAGTGATGGGGCAGCGATAAAATCTGAAATATTTATTTTTGGTATCCACAAATTTTGGTAGGAAATCAGTTTTCTGGTGACAGAATATAATTTGTGACTAGATCCTTTCTTGCATGCGATTACAAATTTTTTTGACTCAAGGTTAATATGTGTTGCTTTAGCTAGGAATGTAAAAGTTGTGTAAATGTGACCTTTTAATATTTAGTAGCTAACTCTGAATTACAAACATATGCTATGAAATATTTTCAGGTGAATTAAATGCATTTAAAAAATACACCTAGGATTAAAAAAAAAAAAACCAAACAGAATTCCTGTTAACGAAGAGGTATTTTATTCCAAAATTCTAAATATTAGAATCAACTCAACACTTACATTTTTCAATTTATCCAATCATAATTTTGAAATTGCATACATACATAGAAAAATATAACCTAATAAAATCAATCAAATTTGAATTAGGATGAAAAGAATGAGTTGAAAAGAAAACTATAGCTTAATAGCTATATATTTGATATCAGTACAAAATTACTGTCACAATACCCACAGTTTTTTTTGCAAGATTTATAATTTAATAGAAATAAGGTGACTTCAAATGTATATTGCTCTCCTTAAATGTACCGAAGGCCTTTGAAATAAGTTCATAGTTACTGAAAATATTCCCATTTATGTTACAACTATTTACTACATGACTAAGAAAACCAAAATGCAGCAGTCTCGTTAGTATGTTAATTTTCTGCTTGTGCAAACAACGCTCTACTGATTTAATGCACGAGCAAGAACAAAAAAGGCAAAAAAATTCTATTACAAAGAAATAAAATGTTACATTTTCAACATATTTGTATCATAGCAAACACAGGTTTCCTTCACAGACTAGAAAGGGCCACTAAACCTGTGAAAGTTTTTTGAAGATTCAAATGCTACATTAAATCTTCATTTACTTTGCAAAAGCCAAGGGTCAAGTTATTCAACCTTAATGCAGCATATCTGGAGAAGGTCATTGCATGAAAGGTTAGATTTCCTGTGTTACACACTGGAAAAAGAAGACCAAAATACTAAATACCATAATCATATGAAACAGTAGTAGCACTACAGACTCAAACACATTATTGAATAGTCTCTAGTCAAATTTTCCAGAATGGCCTTAAAGAATATTGTACCAATTCTCAATAACTCAAGAGTTAGTAATGGGTACACTTTAGAATATACATCATGTTTCACCCAATGTGGGTGATCAAAAACTTTCTATACCATTTATTTATCACCTCAATTTAACACACTGGTGTTGCTGATGCCCTTAAAAACGTTGACCACTGCAAGTAAACAAATGCTACATCCCTTCCTAGGCAAACCAAAATAAACTGACGACTTGGCAGTGAACTAGATCCGATTATGTTATATTGCACTTGGGAGTTAGAAGCTAAAGATTCAGTACCAAAGAGGTCAGATCCCACTCAAGTCAATGAGAGTTATTAGAACTTTGCATATAATTATGATCCAAACTGTGGGATTTGTTTGTGATAGCGGGTCACTGCCAACAGAGAACTAATGGGTTCTTCCCATCACAGAAACAAACAAAACCAATCACCTCTCTGCTGTAAGGCTCATCTGTGGTCTGCCATCACCTTTTTATTTTCTAGATTTCAATTTTCCTTGTATAAAATCCTATTTATTTTTTTCCCTCATTAACAGCCAGCAGCATTGAACACAAAAGGTCATACTCAATTGCCAGCTGCAATGAATGCCAGGGTTTCTTTGACTTCATTAGACTGTGGAATAGGTCTTAGTCTGGACCAAAGACAAAACTGACTGGATTTTCACAAGGGTAGTGCTTCTCCGTGACTATTTGTGAGGGTGTAGCAAAAAATACTGCAGGGTCTATGCCAGGGTAAACAACAGCAAACCCGAATGTTGAAAAAAAAAAACAAAACAAAACAAAAAAAACCCCACTAAGCGCAACATGAATCCTTCAAATCACCAAGAACATGCTGATTATAGCTGAAATATTTTCAAAATACCCGTGAGAGTTTACCTTAAAGACTATTGAAGCATGGACACAAGTTTAGAAACAACTAAACATTAAAAATCTTTGCTTGGAATAAATGTTTTATAAAGAAAAAAGAGCATACATAATAAACTTTCTTAAAGTTTCCACAAACATTATGTGAATCAAAGATCAACATGTAAATCAAAATTTAAAACAGAAAAATGAGACAAAATTATCAACGTGATACTGATATCTGCGAATGTTTCCTCAAGGATTTCAACTTATGCTGAAAAATGTATCCCATATTTGACTTTGCAGTCATGCTTAAACAAAAGCTATCTCCACAATTTGGTAGCTTCTTGAAAGAAATGTAAACCTATAAAATCGGTTCCTTGCTTTACGTTTTCTAAATGTTGTCAAATATAGTAATAGATAATATGCATTTTGTAATATAAATCACTTTTTAATATTGATGATGAGATGCTGCAATAATTGCAAACTAGAGTACTTATAGAATTTCATATTTCATTATAAAAGATATAGCTCTTTTAAAATGTTTTCATTGTCTAAATAATTACATAGCTGTTGATTTAATATTCATAAAAATATGCTTCTGAAACATAACTCAAAAGAGGACTAATTCTTTGTTACTGTACTTGTATTTTTTTTAATGCTTGCAGTATGCATCTTACGCACATCAATTTTGACTCAAAGGCATTAATTTCATTCCACAATACATTTTTTAAAGTTTCCTTAAACAATTTAACGTCATTCTACAGTATTTGCTATAAGAATACATCAATGCCTATATGTCAGTATGAAATTTATACTGACACAAGTACACACATAGTCTGTAGTCTTATTGCTGAATCTGGAATGTGATATCAAATGTTTCCTGCACCCCCATTCAGGAAAACATCCTGTTCAGGATCTTCCTGAAACACAGATGTTACTTTAAACTGAATTTGGGGTGTTATATCTATGTTCACTAGGTAACCTGCATACTCCATTGACATATGCTACTGTGGTTTTTTTTTTTTAACCAAACCGGAAATTAGCGGATGTGGAAGAAGCAACTATTTGCTTTTATTCTCCAGTAGAGTGCAAGAAAAAAAAAACCATTTAAATAAGTCTTAATTTATGTAACTTCAATAAACAGAAGAAACTTTCCACAGCTACAGTAGTTGTACCAATAAAATGTACCTTTTTATCCTGAAAATCAGCAAAATGAGTTTCCAGTTGGCACACTAAAATTAAGATGCAGGTAGCACTGACATTAACAACACTATGGTATCCCTTCCATGTGAACTGAAGAGATCTTGATCCTGCTTTTTTTTTAATTTTATTTTAATCTCCTTATAATGCCTAGACATGCAAGTAGTCTAATAAATTTCAAGTCAACACGGTGTGTACATGTAATGAAAGCACACACGTAAGAATTAGAACTATAATCTGTCTGACAGTCTCTTAAAACTATTAACCGACTAAGATTAAGACTGGGTAAAAACAGTCTCCTTACATATAGATAATCAGTTGACAAAGTGTGTGAACTAGAAGCCTGTAACAGAAATTGTATTTTATAGAAGTCACATTTTGAGGCCAGGGTCTTTACTGTATTACTAGTAACAATACTAGAAGTAAAGACAAAAATAAAACGTTGGCCACACTGAGACCTTGAAAATTCAGTGAAAGCGGAATTATGCCCTATACCCTCTCATATAAACTAATTATATCTAAACAAATTGTCTAAAACAAAACCACGTACATTGATAAATATGCAAGCCTATGTTTGATATACATACTGGCCCCCAAAGACTTCGTGCTGTCTCTCTTAATGACTCAAATGCCATCACGGTTCAGTGAGTAAGAATGGACTTAACAACAAAAGCCATTTGTGGATTTGAAGTCTCCGAAAGGATGCAGAAACAAGAGTTGAATCAAACTGTTCATTTTAGATAATTCTAGGTTTACTGGGCATTACAGTATTTATGGGGGAGATGCAGCTTTGAACAAAAACCCCAAGATACAAAATCAAACCAAACCAGAGTTTTTGTCCTTTTAAGAGCTTGTCTACGCAGACATCTCACTGGTATGATTACAGTAAAAGTCGTCTTTTCTGTATGTGGCTGCATACAGGGACTTTATAATGTAATTTATTCCCTTGTTGGAATAAACAAATCTCATATAAGGCACCTTTGTAATAGTTTAATTATGTCCACTCTTTCAGATTTGTGCAACACAGCTACACGTGGTTGCAAGCCAAACAACCTCCTAATTTGCAGTTACATGTCTACTGAAATGCATATAGACAATGTTGTATTCTCTCTGAAGTGTAAGAAGCTTCATTTTATCACAACAATGCTGAGTGAAATAAGCTAAGAATGACATAAACCCGTGGCTTTAAACCACTGAACTTTTGGCATGTTTAAAAAATAACAATGAATCAAAACATTTAGTGTCTTTTCTGGTAATGAAATGTATTGAACATAAGGAAATGTCTTATGCAATGAAATGTCTTTTGTGCAATGAAACATACAACGAATGAAAGGAAAAAAGCCAAATCAACCTTCTCTTTTCAAACCCTTTCACATTGCCAGCTATACTCTGCTTCATTTGACAAGCTCACTGTTCTCTCCAGGCAGGTGCGTGGCTAAACTACTGATGTAATCTAGATACGTTTGGCTGGCAGATAGTTGAAACAGCCCCTATATTACTCTGTCCTGCACTTGGACATGGTCAACCACAGAATGGGAGAATTAACAACAGCTTCCTTACAGTGCATCAGGTAACCTGTCACAAAGTATTCCCTCCATTGTTTTGCCAGAAACTGAAATTTCAACCCCAGTAATATACAGACTTCAAACCTTGTGGAGCTTTGACTTGTGAACATAAAGACTATGAGTTTTCTCATCAGGCATGTCTGTTGGCAGCCACAGTGCAACATCTTGTCCCTGACAGTACCTGCATGGATCCATGCTGCCAAGTATTCTGTGGAACACCTGGATCCTGCTCCATGGCAATACACAGCAGACTTTTTGGATCTTGCCCTGAATCTTTTCACTAGGTCCCACAGAAAGTACATCATCCCCAGCTTTCTACCACTCACTTCCATTTCTGTAGGCTCAATCCCTACAGTAAGAGACCTAGGACCTGGGGAACAATATTTGCAAAGTCTAGTGGGAAATCACAAGACAGACGACTGAGCAGGAAGGGGAAAAGACATGCAGAACAAGCATCAGATGTGAATGATTCCACTGAATAATCTCTTTCATATTTTTTGAGCAGGCACAAAATCATAAGCAGAGTTAATGGGTCAAAGAATAGTTTTCAGTTTTGTAAAACAAGCTATGTTCATTTTTTTTGTGCAGCTAGCTTTCAAGAGCTAGAAAACTAAATGTAGTGCACTCCAACAAAAAATCAATTGAAAATGAACGTAATCCAACAAGTATCTACAGAAGCTGTTGGCTTCAAGAGCAAACGCAGAATCTGTGTAGCAATTCATGTAAAGTTGGTCTGTGAATCAAAAAAGGTGATATCTCCTACATCCCAATAAGCAAAATCGTAGCACTACATACTACTTAATGTCTTCACACACAAATCAGTGCAGATGTGTTAGTCGCATGTATGAACATAATTAATACAAAAAGAAAGATTTAAATATATTGCTCTTATTTTGTACGTGCTTATACCTTCTGAGACCAGCAGCTTTGCAGTCATGAGTGTTTTTTCCTTAAGGGGGAAACCAATATTCATAACCAAGATGTAGGCATTTTAAAATTTCAGAATGTCTTACAGATAAATCTCTGCTTAAGCCTCTGATGTTCCTTCCCCATTCTCATGCGGTTGCAGTTGTTCTCTTTCTTGTTCTTCCTGAGGTGGTCTCACACGTTTGAAAAAGCCCATCTGTGATTTAGAGAACAATAAAGAAATTGCATTGTAATTTTCAAAACATACACACATACTTTCTCTTTCTCTTTGCTTCTTGATCAGATCTTAACTGATTAGTTATTTGATTTTTTCCCTCCTACTCTCTTTTTCCTTATTTTTGATCTCCAAAGCCAATAAATATCAGCTGAAAAATTAAACTGAGGAATTCAGCACGATCAGACATGCTCTTTTATTCAACTTCTTCCTGAAAAAGCTGAAAAGTTTTTACAGTTCTCTAAAAACTTAACTGATTCAGATCATTAGGGAACCAAGGTATTTCTGCAAGATGCTGGTACTATTTGAAATAATACACCAAAAGCAGGGAAAAGAAAACAATATAAAAAACCCAAATACAGTACTTACCCTGTACATAACAAACACTAGAACAGCCAAGAGCAATAATCCTGCTAGGACAGCCAAAATTATAACCCACACTGGCACAGGCATAGGCTGTGGTTGAATGCCCCATGTAATATTTGTAGTAACCTAATAGAAAAATACAATTAATCACACTTTGCTCATCAGTGACATGCCAAATTCATTCATGCAGTTTAAGTCTTGCATGTCTTTATTCTATAGTGTATAAAATAATCTTAATCCAGCACAAACTACTCACATTGGAGAGAAAAAGTAAACAGCTATAGATTAATAGTGATATAAAGGCTTCACTGACCCAAATTTAATAGGGTTTTCAAATTAAATAAAAACAGGAGTTTGAAGGTTGGGGTTTTTTTTGGGTTGGGTTTGGTTTTTTGCAACCAGCGATACCATGGCAACATGTATTCTGTAATGCTTGATGACTTTCAGTAGAACTGTAGGAATCTGGAGACATTTGGGAATTAGAGAAAAATAATTCAGGGCTTTTCCTTTTTTTCTTAAAAGGCAGTGTTCCTTGAGACAAAAAAAATCAACTCCACAAAGGCTTAGTAGAGATAAAACAGTTAATAATAGGCATTAGAAACCATATTAAAAAAAATAAATCAATCACAATCCTTTTTAAGCCCTTTCTTAAGATCTTCTATGCTATAGTGCTTACCAAAAACTTTCAATTTGGCAGTGCAAATAAATGGCCTATATCTTCCTTTCTCTTTGCACCCTGTCTCCTTTCTCTTTGAAAGGAGTTCATAAGTTCTTTTTGAAAGGACTGTTCATAATTTTTTTCATTTTCAGTTAAGTCTTTAAGGCTACAAGTATTGTTAAATCTAGTTTTAGGACAAAAAAAAAGTTTTACCCTCAATTGTATGTGTAGAACTGAAATTAATATACAAATCAAATATTTGATAAAATTACAATTATACCAAGCAACAAAAAAACTACTCAATGATCATTGGTTTTGTATTAATTTTTGAAGTAATTAAGTATGGTAACTCAAGCTGGATGTAAATGACTTACTACTGTAGAATTGTGGATATCTTCAAAGGAAAGGTTCTTATAAGGGAACTCTATAACATTGAAAGAAGCAGATGATTTGAGAGAATAGGAGTGATTCTGATTTTCTTTCTGTGTAAGAAAAAACAAAATTAATATTGCATGTGGATACAAAAATCGGTTTTTATGTTTCAGAAGCACAGGCAGAATATTCACAGTCACTCACATTCATGAAAGTCTGGGTCCAAAGGCGTGATTTTAAATACAGTATTGCACTCTTTCCTCTTTCCAGGTGGCCAACTTGACAGACTATCTTTAAACAATCAGCGGTTCCACAGCCCTGCATATAAAAATAGGAAGGATATTGAAAATAGGAAAATAATTCAGAAGTCATTAATGGCATTACTTTACTCATAAACGTACTTTATTGCCTTATTTTCCTGACAAAGCACCATAAACTATTCTAACATATTAAATAAACCACAATATTGAAAAATTACTTCTAGTGTTCCATAAGTTTGCATTCAGAAGAATATTCTGTGGGCCACTTGAATCCCAAAGGTGAAATAGCTGGCAGTAGCTTCAAGGTATGTACTTCTACCTACATACTTAGGAAAAAATGTTGGTGGGTGGGGGCGTGGTTTCTGATCAACTCACATTACCATCCTCCACATGTTTTTCAACAGGAAAACTCACAGCAATTAACTGCACTTGGTGCCAACAAAATATGCTTTGTTGCATTCAATGGAAGTCTTCAAACTTGACTGACTGACCTAACCTATAAGCTGTATGCTTAGGGCTACAGAAGTTCAACTGGCCTTTCTCAACCACATTTCCATTAATACCCATCAGATAATACTGATGCTAAACTATCAGTATTTCAAGAAGAAAGCAGAGCAAAATGGGGCTTCATTTTATAATTGTGATTTTTTAGCTGTACTATAGATAAAAGCACTGTACAGTGTAGGTACATCTGCCAGTGTAAGTATAACTCAGTGAAATTATTATGAATACTGGATATTAGTCTCTGCTGTGAAATTCTGTTAAGTCATTGGGAAGATCTGGCAAACCCCAAGGCCTTTAAAAAAAACCAAACCACAAAACAACAAAAAAAGCAACAGATTTATTATAGATACTGAAGAATATTTGCAGCTTATATCCAAAAAAAAACCCCAAACAAAACAAAACCAAACTTTTCTCACCATAAAATCAGAAATTAATTCCTATTTTCACTTTCTTTGCTCAGCCCTTTTTTTGTACTCTCCAGAGCCTAAACATTTCTGGAATCAGGGTTGTACTGCCTTAGTCCCAACGGTCCACCCTAAACTCCCAAGCATTTCCCTCAGCTGCCTGCCCTGTCCTGCCTTGCCCAAAGCAGAGAGATGTTCATTTATCTAAGGGCACTTAAAAAGACAGTGACACAGTAATATATTTACTTCATATTACAGATTACTTCCAATCTTGTTTAGAAAGGACAGGTTTCTCCACGTTTGATTGCAGAATGTCCACTGACCAGCTAGGAAACACATGTTGTGAAATCAACTGTAATTTGTAGCAAAGATGACGGCTGCAGCACATACCTGCTTCTTCTCAGTTACTCTACCAGCATTCCTCTTACGAAGTATTGATTTTCAAATTCAGAGAATAGCACAATATAGGTGACTGACACTGAATTAAGTGCCCAACTTTACCTTGGTTTTCAAGGACTTAAAACACAGCAGCACAAAACTGTAGGCAAGCACCTCATTGGCTGACTGCCCTGAGGAAAGTAGATTCACATTGGAAAAAAAAAAATCACAACAAAACAAAAGAGCTCCAGAGCATATGACTTTTTGTCTGTTAACCATTTAAATACAGAACATGGATTTTCTGAAATGATTCTTCATCTCATGGAGCTTTCATCTCTCCATTAAAAAACAAAAATATTATCAACATATCAGTGCTGAAAGCTTACCAAGGTATGCACATCTCCTTCAATGGCAGTTACATCCCTTCGACTGATACGATGATCGTGATTATCTTCTCTGCTAAGTGTTTCATTCTTATCATCATCTTTAGAAGCAGAAATCTAGGATACACCAAGGAAACCCAAATAATAAATAATTCTTACATTTAGATATTTGCAGACTTCAAAGTTAAGGTCAAGAAAATATATAACCGATCAGGTTTCTCTCTCTCTATCCTAGCTATTCTTCAGAACTTGGCTTTACCTACATGTAACTAAAATGTTACTCCTGCATTTTCTAGATCACTGATGCAAATTTCTACTAAGATCTAACACAGAGCCTTGAGTATCTTAATTCTTCAACTTCGAACTTCTTTATGTATAGAAAAAAATACTTTTAGAATTCAGTAAGTAATTAAATTTTGCAATCTTTTATTAAAGATTTTTCTGCAACATTTCAGTTTTTAACTCCGAAAAAGTAGTATTAGTATGGTACTGATGTACCACATACCACTGTACCTGTGTACACATGTTCAGACATACACAAAAACTTTTTTAGGAGGGGCTTGAGAAACTATACAGTAGGTTTAATAAATTATTTCAGTAATCTCTTAGAAATTCCCAATGTGAAATTGAAAATTTACATATGGGACTAGACAGAGCTACGCTACTTTTCCTCTACATAACAAATTTATATGGAAAAAACTTACAAGAGAGTTGTGTAAAAACAAAAATTTGTTACAAATGGTATAGCAAAAGCACGGGAATTTTTATATATTCACTAAAGTTGCTTTCTGATTATCAAAGATAGATGAGTATTCTTTGTTGTTCTATATGTGGAATAGCTTCCCTTAGTTTTTTTATACGTATGTTTGCTTAAATTCTTCTAGAACTAATATACTGATTTTTACTACTTGTTCTAAATTGTCTTAGAATTTAGCTCTCTCAAACTTGCTGGTTTTTATCTGGTGTTTCTTTGTCTAGTCCAACTTCAGAAAAAGGAGTTTCTTCTGCTCTGTGCTCTGCAAACTGCATGTTTTGCTGGCACTGATAGTATCCTTTTAAGCCCCGCTGAAACACCTTTATTGACCTCTGTGACATTTGGATGAGGGCCTAGATAAATAAGCTAGTAATAGAAAAAATAGTGCCATTTCCTTCCAAGAAATAAAACTAAGAAAGTTTACATAAACAGCCCAGAAGGATCTAGAATGTTTTTGTTCACGACCACATTCAATACAATTCTATTGCTTTGGGCTTAGAACTCATACAGTACAGTCTTCAAGAAAAAAAACAAAACAAAACAAAAAGAAACTGGACAGATTTATCTTTGGGTTGACAATCTATTGTCTACCTTTTGTTTCACCTGCTATATACATTGATAAGTACTATCAAACAGTGCAGTCTTGTTCCTCAGCAACAGATAAAGGCTTAACTCGGAACGTATTAGATATTCTCATGGATTCGGGTATTTTGAGCGTGTTCCCAAAACAAACATACTTCATTTCACTCAAGCAAAAAGAGAAGTCCTGCTTACCTTAATTTTCAAAGGATTGATTTCCATATCAGAAGTGCAGTTCATAGGACCATCAATTTCATACTGAACAATATACAACAGTGTGTAGTTTTTATATTTGTAAGGCCACTGCAGAGTCATCATCACCTTGCTGAATGCACTTGGACCGTTGTTTCTCAGCTGATTATGAAAATAAAGTTAACGCTGCCGCCTTTGTTAATGTGCATATAGTTGTTATTTTATATTTGAGCCATAAATTATATTGCCACTACCCCAACCTCCAACCACTTGTGCCAACAACTTTACCTAAAAATGGTAGCTAAACTTCAGTCCCCAACAGGCAAAAGTCAAAATTACTTCAGTAAAAATTACTTTGAAGAAAAGCTACATGGCATTAGGCTTTTTGCCTTAAAGAAACATAGACTTTTTTCCTTGAAAAAAAAAAAGTATGGTTTTCGTAGTGTATTGCATGAGTAACAGCCACCGTATGTGTCTCAGTCAAGATACTCTGAACAGATACAAACACCCGTAAGTTTCTTTAGATAAGTGGTCTCTTAAGTTCTAGAACAACTTTTAACTACTGTTATTCACACAGCTCTCTCAGTAAGCTTTATTTAATTAAAACAATCTAGATTAAATCTGCGATCATTCTTTTAAGGAAATTTTAAATACTTCAAATTTTTTTTCAAAGCAAAAGACTTTACAATAATGATTCAGAACAAGTGGAATACAAATGAGGATACTGAATAATTTACAGCCATGAGTCATTTTCTGAGTTCAAGTTACTTCAGATGTTTTATCTAGATTTCAAAGGGCTAGAAAATAAAATATGTGTAATGATGTAAAAAATCAGCTTCTTCTATTTGGTCGCTCCTGTCACACTAATTGCAGGCATTCCAACCCTTCTTGCAGATACCAATTATTGACCCAGCGTTAAAAAAAAAAAACAAACATATCTTTGTTCCCGTGCAAGAACAAAATGAGGAAAAACAATTATCATTTACTCCAGAGAAAAGCTACATCAGAGTATTTCTTTCTTTTCATTTATCACAGACCTGTATAATTGCATTTGGTAGTAATTGTATACCTCATAGATATGCTGAACTAGAGGCCCGATATCATCTTCCGTTTCTGGATTCTCCTTCGGCTGCCAGTTTGCAATAGGAAGGAATATGTGATCAGGAGATGACACACTAAACAGTGGAGCAAACAAGTCGTTATTATAAAGTATGAAACTATAAATGTAATTCTCTAGAACATATCAAAAAATCAACACGCTTAAAATACAATCTCCAATTTGTCATCTTCTGTATATAAAACCAGAAAGAACAGAGATTGAGTAGCTTGTATATTAAACATTCAGTTTTCTTCTCTACACGAAAAGATGAACCTTGCATTTAGAAACATTTTTTTCCTGTCCTAAACTTTGGATTCATCCTACAACACCTATTAAACCATTATTAGAATTAAGATACATACATGTCATCCAAAAAACCTTAAGCTGTGAAATACTTTGATAATGAGAAGTATCAGTGATGTAGAGACTTATCAGTACAGTCATAAGAATAATTTACCATGCACCGAAAACAGTAAAGCTAGCAATAATGCTTTTCAGTTGTGCCCACCCCCACCTCTCCAATATTAACAAAATCAGATCACAGTAATGAATGTAGTGGAAATTTTTAAAAAATGGGGACTCAGGAATCTGAGTTAACTGTCTAAGCAAGAAGACTGTATAGCTTTTAGGTGTGAAGTACAGATTTTTGGTAAGCAAAAGTAATGGAGATAATGGAGTCATTAAAATATTAATACTATGCTTAAGACTGAAGAAGGTGAGGGCATTGCAAACTTATCTTCAGTAGGATTTTCAACTTTGGTTTTAGAAGAGGTTTCAGGGGTTTTCAGATGAAAACCCAGTCAGTTTGCAGAGGAGGAAAGCAATCTGGAGAAATTTGTACAACTGTGAAAATGAGGGGTGATTTTTTTTTTTTTCCTAAAAAACCTCTAATAATAGAGGCACAACATTCCATTTTGGAATTCATTTTGTAATTGTTTAGAATTATTTAAGACCTGAAAGTTCAAAGGGTGGCTAAAGAGAACAATATTTTCTTTATGATTAAAAATTCCCTAAGGCTTCCTGAAAACTTACACAGACCTGAAAGAAAGTTCATCTAATTATAAAGAAGCAAACATGCAAAACTCATTTGAGAAAGACGTTTATCAAAATAGCATCAATGCTTACCCTCTAATTTCAACAGCTGCTAAAATGGCAAGGTCAGCCTGATAGAATGCTACTGGACTTAGATTGTCATACAGGTTGGAACTGCAGAGAAAATAAAATTTAATTTCTTAAATGAAATAAGATAAGTATTTAAAAAAAAAAACCCTAAACCAAAACCACTTCACTTAAAATAACTCTATGTAATGCCATAACATGACTCTAAGCCACTGTAGGAAAGCAGATTTACTGAAAACTAAGGAGCACATTCCAGCAAGTTCTCACTTAAATGCATGACAGTCCCACCCTTAGCATAGTTTGGAGGTCCCTCAGCAGGAAGTTGTCAATAAAGGACACAATGCTAATGCTGACTCTGTTCCTTAGCTGCCGTGTGTAAGAAAATTCAAATGCCAGCACTGTGGGATAACATCAACTACGTAGCTAGCAGAGCCTTAAGTTCCACTTTAGGACATCTGTTTTGCTCAGGGACCTCTTGGCCTCAAACTAGTCCCAAGGCAGAAAGGTACACTAGGGCTACTTTTGCCTACCCCTCTTTGCAGTGTTTAAAGCAGTTAACATCCGATTAGATATGATAAAGCAGTTAACATCAGATACACCAAGAGATGACAAATATTAAGGCATGTAGAGTCATTCATACATAAAATTTCTTTGTAAACAGAGAAAAAGAAATACAAAGAACACTCCTAGACCCCTCAAAGTGGAGCTGGGAACAGAATCCTGATCTCCTTAGACGCATCTGATTACTCTACCTAACCAAATTCCTTTAGAAAGATCTTCTTAATTATTTTTCACTGCTCCTGTAGTCAAAAGATACGTGCAACAGTGTTTTCTTCCCAACCTGTAAATACCTCATCCTTTCAGAGACTAGAGTTGTTCTGCTAAGAATTTTGCCAACTATGGAAATCTAGCTTTGTTAGTTTAAGACAACCAGTGTGATCTTTAAAACGTCTTCAAGGTATTACCTTGATAATATCTGTCACTATAAACTGTGATTACCATGTGCAATTGCATCATTGTATTTGCATTCAGAAGTCATGGATGGAATTTCCTTCCGTAAAAGCTGTAAAACCTTACAGGAACTTCCTTTCTCTTTTATCAGAAGAGAAGCATGACTTAAGCAACCTCACTGACTGTTTTTTGCCCCCAGTGAAAGGTAGGTAGTGACTGCTGTTAGCTTAAGGAATACAACAGACACCCCACAGAAGATCACTTTCTGCAAAGAAGTGGAATCACGTGCCACTGGCACAGCTTACTAGCTGAGAGAGAAGGAAAAAAATCGAACAGACAGCAATGTGAGATCAAAGAGGTATTTAATGCTGCCAAGGCCTTTGATCAGTATAGCAAACCACTGTACCATGAAAATAGAGTGGCAGGTTTCACTTAATTTAACTCTTGTAGATGAAAAATGCATATGTGGATAAGAATAATTTATTCATTATGGTAAAAAGAATGGAACCCTTAAATGGAAAATAAAAAAGCTTTTGATCCACCATGGGGGTGGGGGGGGTGGGGGGAAGGCAGCTGTATTGTACTGTCCATTAAAAAACATAAAACTGTATTGGGTAAAGAGATTCTTATTGGTCTCATCTCCATACCTTAAATATCATCTGCAGTAGGTATAAATTCAAATTTATTATCATATTTATATGAAAGTGCTGTGCTCATGTTATAATTAGCAGGAATACTACTGGTTTGTTCCATTTAATTTTTAGACTCTCTTATGCTGGCTACTGTACAACGCTTAAAATGGTTCACTGCATATTGCTTCTGCTCACACCATCACATGCATTGCCTTTTCTGAAAGGCTTATACCCCTCATCTGCAAAATACATAAAATTTGAAATTCTGGCTTTACATCAGAAGGAATGTTCAAACATCAGTTTCAAAACAGGGCTAGAAATCCAAAAACACAAGTCATTCTGTGGCTCTACACAAGTGTCAGGAGATCACAATAGTATGCAGATAAAAAATACAAGGTATTTCTTGAAACACTTTAAATGGTTTTGTTCCTCATTATTAGTATTTCACTTGTGCCACAGCCTGTCTAAAAGCTGTAAGCAAAAGAAACTGCATTCAAACATAAAATTGTGTTTTCTTACATTTTTTCCTCTATTTTGGAGAACATAATTCATTAAAAAGTTGGGTTTATTTTTTAAACAATTAGGAGGCAAAGACCAGAGAATTAGTCCAGAGGGAAACTAACTGCGCAGTTCAGTCAATTTACTTTGCATGTTATCCACCAGGTGAGGTGCACGCTCACAGATTTCCGTACCTTCGGATTTGCAACTCAAACTTCACAGAGGTATCCATTTCAGACTGTTGATGCACACTGAAGCGCAGGCCAGCTAATAACTTTAGAAAAAAACCAAACACCGTGGTTCAGTGGAAGCACAATAAAAAACACGATAAAAGCTTCCTAATGCTATTATACTACAACAAAATTGCTTGAGGCAGGTGGTCATAAAGAGAACACACACAGAGAATTGGCAAATAAAACTTGTCCAGTTCACCAAGACTAGAAATCTTTCTGTAGATTTCAGCCAATGCATCACTGCCACAAAAAAGAAATGTAAGATTTAAGTCATGCTCACCCACCTTGCTTCAGCCATTTTTACACATAACTGAGCATCCCTATGTGTTACAAAAAGTACCGTACAACAGAGCACCCTTTAATTATTCTAAATTCAGTTCTCAAGGTTTGTTCTAAGTCAGTGCATGACAGTTGCTCCAACATCTGTACAGTTCTGTTTGACGTACTTTGAAAGACTTTGGAAATAGCATTTATTCATCTAATCAAAATGCCTCTTGGAAGAAAAGCACCAAAGTGCTTATAATTGTGACTGACTTTCACTTTATTTCCTCAGAAAATAAGGCTTATTATGTCATATAATCTTAATATCTGCCAAGTCCCACTAATAGTTTTTTAATTCTTCGAATTTCAGCTACAGTTGGTGGAAGCGCAGAGGTCTCAACTGGACAAAGCTCTCAAACTCCACAAAACTAGGCAGAGGAGAGAAGCGCTATTAGGTTTCCACTAAAATAAAGGCGTCTTATGAGCTAACTCCTTATTATATACTAAAAAATACATGTCAGATATATCGAAAGACTAACTCATGAGAGACCAGAGTTCATTAATTCCACTGTTTAATGAACTACTCCTTTCGAGTTGCATCATCAATACTCCCTTTCAGCCTTTAATTTAGCTGAAAAGTTGAAACCAACTACCACTGAACTAACCAAACATGTGGGCAGCTAAACATCAGCTAGATCTAATCTTAAATTCCTGTGAGTAAACATCCTGCCCAAACACTGCTGTAATTAAGAAAAATGCCAATTGCAGTGCTGTTTGTGCTACCAGACACCTGTTGGACCAAATCTTACCTTAGTTCCTGCTTTCATGGGATTTCCCAGGTCACAAACTACCATGCGAGTTTGATTCTCTGTTTTAAATGCACATGACAGTCGTGCTAAAGCCTGCAATAAAGCAGAAAGAAATATTACGGAATGTCATTCTTTACATCTGGACGCTTGTATGAAAGTCTGGAGAAAAACTCTAGATATTCTGTGCTATTAATTTTAATATAATTTCTCAAACCTAACACAATCAAGCACTGAAATTAAATAAAATCTAAATATGAAATTCTTCATGGAGACAAATATTTCTGATATGAGATAGATGCTCTTTCCAAGATCATATAAAGAGAAAGTCAATACTCTTACGTTGGGTAGCACTGATGATTTTTGTGATATAATGCAATTCTCCACGTGATTCTTTAAAACCTATGTGAAGAAGCTTTGGCAATTGGGCAAGGGTTAAAACTGTCCAGAGGAAAATAAAGACTGGAAGGTAAAATAACACAAATACTTACTAGCTTACTTAAAAAGAGGTCTTAGAGGAGCTATCAGATTTTGGACAAAGCCACATCACAAAGCTCTAAAGTAGCAGAGGCAAACTGGAGAACCAAACCAAGGCATGGTCCAACATACTTGAATGATGTGGTACCAAAGTTGGAATCCTTTGGTATGGGGCAAAAATAGTTTTCCCCTTAACATTCCGCAACTTTCAGATATATTGACTGATCATAGATTACACTGAATGAAAACAAGGGTGAAGAAAATCTGAAAGTATATTACTTATATATAGCTATAAATGGGCTAAAACAAAATTTGGACTATACCCATGTGTCTTCAAAGAAACAGAAGGTATACAGACATTTTATAATACAACAAGGGAAAGTCAGGAAATAAGTTTTAATATTCTGTGTAGTCAGGATAACTGACACCCAAGACTTTCTACATACTTTGGTGGAAGAGAATACTAATGCCCAACATCAGTTTTTGCCTCACAGGCACCCAGCTCTTTACCTAGCACATGACATGCTAAGTCTAAATTTAAATAAATTAACAAGGGCACTATTCAAATAAAGACTTGTAGCAGGTAAACTCTGTGTGTCAAGCTCCATCACACAGATGATTCTCCTTTGTTGCTAGCAGTAGGCTCTTAAACTGGAACTATTCAGCCAGGTGTTATATAGCCTTGGGGCTTGGAAGAACCTTGTAACTTTTTTTGGTGCCTTAATATTGAAGTGTAAAAATCACCACTGACAGACCCTCTCCCACAGACTTACATAGCAGCACCTGCAATGTGACTACCCAAGAAGAAAGATAGTTGGAATTTTACCTCATTGTTACGAACAACACCAATGAAATCTGCTTGGGGTGGAACAATGACAAAGAGTTCTGCTTCATAGGCGCCTTCCCCTTGATTCTGTGCACTGACAATTAGTGTCAAGGGATTGTCATCACCAATATAGATCTGCTTCTGATCACTACAAAAAACAAGTGTAAAAATGAGCTCTGCATTCAGGTTTTAAAAGTGTATTGAACTGAATGAACTTACAGAAACAAGAGATGTTCTGAAATTGTAAAGACATTAGAGAAATCTAGAGGCAGTACGTATGCTTCAGGAATATCAGGAGAGCTCTACACTGTTTAAAACAAAAACGTGTCCACAATCACAAAAATGGAGCAAATATTACACGCTGTTTTGTAAAAAATTTTCAATATACCGCAAAACCACTGACACCTTTTTTAACAAAGAACTAACAATTATGAACAGCTAAATCACTGAGTGCATATTGAATTACATGCCTCCTTAGCAGAGATACAAGCATACATTTGTAACAAAACTTGATGGAAGGCTCAACTACAGAATACAGCCATGACCTCTGCAATAACATTTGTTCCAGAAACAAAAATAGTATCTTTCCAAACAATGTATTTTATTTTTAACTACAACGAAATCTAGCCATGTGAAATGTTTCTGAAGCATTTGCATGAATGAGTATGCTTGTGAACTGTACTACCTACGTACACGTGCTATAGCTCTGCGCCAAGGGCATAAAAAACAATGTTTATGAATAGAGATGATACACTAAGACTGGCTTTTGAGCATACGAATCACAAAAAAACCAGAGTCATGTAAGAATGATGAGTTAAAACTTGTTTCTTTTTTCCAGGTTTAATAAAAGATATTACCAACACCAACAAATCTTTTCATACTGATGACAACAGAGGCCTTGGCCACCGGTTGCTGGGGTTAACATCTTCGTGTGTCTATCTAGTATTAAATAATGGAACAGTAGTACAGATGCAGCTAACTGGTTTATGCTTGCTATGCATACCCAGCTTAGCAAATATACAAGTAAGTACCGTGTATTTATAGTGGGAGCTGAGGTGGGGGAAGGTAGTGGGTGCTCTCCCTGTATTACATACTAAAGACATTAAGTTACAAAGCAGAAAATGGGTTTTCCTTAAAACAAATAAACATGAGTTTAGATTGCATACACTGAGGAGTCCTACTGGCTTCAATACGTCCTCTCACCAAAAGTATTACAAGCTCCTGAAGTTTAGAATTTAAGTAGGGAAGTTATTCCCTGAAGTATTTTCTCATGTATTTACCTTTCTACAGAAACCTCCAGCTTTGGTTTGCAGACATTATCATCACCACAATCCAGCAGAATATGTGCCTATGCAAAAATCAAATGCATATTGTTTTAGTAATTCCTACATCTGTTCTAACATACATTTCCAATAATACTGTTTCACCATCAAATAAAAAATTTTCTAAATAGCTGGTTATGAGATATCTTCATCTCCTTAGTCTCAGAAGAGAATAAATAAGTTTTTATATATGGGGGGCACTGTGCCTAATCCTGCCACACTGCAGTTCTAGGACTGATGTCTACAGATCTTAATCCTCTTTCCACACTTTGAATAATCTGTTCATCTTGAATTGCATCTCCAATAACCTCTTCACAAACAAGTGTAAAAATTTGTATTAAGGGCAGAAATAGAAAAATTACGTTTATTACCTTAAGAGAACTATAGGGATGAACATAAAATACATAGAGCAGCATAGTAGGAGCAACGGATGAAACACTCTAATCCTTCAAGGTTAACACCTTCAATACTTCTCTAACTGCTTTTCTCCAGAAAACTCTTAATTAGTATGTGTGAAAAGGACGTCCAGCACTAAGGAATAATGTGTCAAAAAAGAAATTTGACACACAGAGAAGGGAAAAAACGAGAAGACACACACACAATAACCATCATTACCTCCATAATTCAAAGACTAAAGCCTAGATGTGTATTTTGGTATCTTAATTTTTCAGAAGTGCTAAAATGAACTTAAGTATTAAATAAGTATTGAAAGCTGAAAATACGTTCTGGGTCCTCTCATGACAGATTGTGTAAGAAGTATACCTGTCTGCTCATATTAGCAGGAGTGAACTGGTTGAGGATAGGGTGCAATCCTGTTGCATCTGCAGCTGTTCTGTAATCCAGACGATATTCCATAAAAATAGTAATGGGAGTTAGTTTGTCTCTAAATTCAGATTCATCCTGAGGAAACCGAAGATTTGAATTACAATTAGACCATGTGAAGAAAAAAACAACAAAAGATATCCTTCCAAAATCTCTACAGGCAACAAACAGTCATCCCAAGAGCAATACTGAGCAGTATTTTCATTTATTTATTTTCATGTTGTAGTAGGAACAAGGAAGTCAAAACAATATTAAAACTTCTGAGCTCTTTTCAAACCAGAAAACCTGCAGTGTAAACTTTGAAGATGGACAATTTCAGCACTAACATGCCTGTTTTACAAATGGTAAACTGGAGCATACAGAAGTATTAAGTCATAGAACTATAACACTGAGGAGCCTAAAGGGCTATACAATTCCATTCTTTCCCGTCAGACAAAATTCAGTATGCTTCTAAGACCCCTCATAGATATTCATCTTTGGACTTGTGATTTTTCCTTCCTAAAATTATTACTTTGCACTTGGATTTGCTGACTTTCATATTGTTCATTTCAAATCCTTCTGGTCATCAATTGTTGATTGTGCCTTTCAGAGTACTTACAAACCACCTCTTGACTTCATGTTAGCCACAGATCTGGCTGTGTAAACTCTGCTTTGTTATTCTATTTCTGAGAATAATGAGAATTACTGAACCTAGAACAACTCATTGCAGGATCTTACTTCAGAAGCTATCTTTTATAGGCAAAAACCTATTGATAACTCTTCCTTAAAGTTTTCAACTGGTTTTGCATCCAATTTGACGTTATTTCATATAGGTCATGTCATTTACTTTATGAGAATATCAGGTGGAAAAGTGTTAAAGCTTTACTAACAATGAGATCCGGGATGTCTATTTCCATATATATCCCACTCAAAGGCCAGTCAAAGAAAGGTATTACCTATCCTCCATGAGGTCTTAATGATTACAAGTATTTTTATTGTTTGGGGGTTTTTTTTTGAGAGGGGAGTAAGTATTGTTTATGTTTGATTTATAAGTACTCAGAGATAAATCTGGGCTGCATCTAACTTACATAGCTACACTTTCACATGCCTTTCCTTATTTCAGGCAATGTTTCTTCTACTGGGTGACACTTTTTAATTATGTTAGCATCCGTCCACATTTGTGGGGACTAAAACAAAAAGACAGAAAAAGCAAACTTAAGATTTCAACCTTCTCTGTCTCCTCTGTTATTTGCTGATCTTTGCTTTTTAGTTGCAGATCCGTATTTCTCCTCCTGGAGAAACTGGCTGCCCATGGCTTGGACGGGAGTACTCTACGCTGGGTTAAAAACCGGCTGGAGGGCTGGGCCCAGAGAGTGGTGGTAAATGGAGTTAAATCCAGTTGGCGGCCAGTCACGAGCGGTGTTCCCCAGGGCTCAGCGTTGGGGCCAATTCTCTTTAAATATCTTTATCAATGACCTGGACGAGGGGATTGAGTGCACCCTCAGTCAGTTTGCAGATGACACCAAGTTGGGTGGGAGTGTCAACCTGCTTGAGGGTAGAAAGGCTCTGCAGAGGGATCTGGACAGGCTGGATCGATGGGCCAAGGCCAACGGTATGAGGTTCAACAAGGCCAAGTGCCGGGTCCTGCACTCGGGTCACAACAACCCCATGCAGTACTACAGGCTTGGGGAAGAGTGGCCAGAGAGCTGCCTGGCAGAAAAGGACCTGGGGGTGTTGGTCAACTGCCGGCTGAATATGAGCCAGCAGTGTGCCCAGGTGGCCAAGGCTGCCAACAGCATCCTGGCCTGGATCAGGAACAGTGTGGTGAGTAGGACTAGGGAAGTGATCGTCCCCCTGTACTCAGCACTGGTGAGGCCACACCTCGAGTACTGTGTCCAGTTTTGGGTCCCTCACTACAAGAAAGACATTGAGGTGCCGGAGTGGGTCCAGAGAAGGGCAATGAAGCTGGTGAGGGGTCTGGAGAACAAGTCTCATGAGGAGCGGCTGAGGGAACTGGGGTTGTTCAGCCTGGAGAAAAGGAGGCTGAAGGGAGACCTTATCGCTCTCTACAACTACCTGAAAGGAGGTTGTAGAGTGGTGGGGGTTGGTCTCTTCTCCCAAGTAACAGGTGATAGGACAAGAGGAAACGGCCTCAAGTTGCACCAGGGAAGGTTTAGACTGGATATTAGGAAAAACTTCTTCACTGAAAGGGTTATTAAACATTGGAACAGGCTGCCCAGGGAAGTGGTTGAGGCACCATCCCTGGAGGCATTTAAAAGACGGGTAGACACAGTGCTTAGAGACGTGGTTTAGTGATGGTTTTTGTCAGTGGTAGGCTGATGGTTGGACTAGATTATCTGAAAGGTCCCTTCCAACCTAAACGATTCTTTGATTCTGTTTCCCTTTGTTCTTTTACCTCCAAAGTAGAAGCACCACCTCTGCATATTGACTTTCATGTTCCTTGGAAATTATAACTAATTTTGTGCCTAGATGACTTGTCCGAGAAGTCTGTAACAAAGTTCAGAATTGAATTTCCAATCCACTTAGTGACCAGGACCTCAGTCACAGTAATATCCATCATTCATCCTTTGACAGCGATAACTCAGGACAGACAGATGAGTTTTGTAATTTTAGGTCTATCCACTGGGCATGAAGTTTCTCTAGCATTTCTTTTTCCTATTTTTTTTTAAAGACTTAACACAAGAAACTTTTAACAGACAATACACCAAAAATTATTTGCCTAAAACGCAAATGGCTACTTACCCTCAAAAAGGCATCAAGTTCTTCACAATTCATTTTGCCCCCCTTTGTAATAGTCATGTTCTTAGAGTGGCTAGGCTGTTTGCTGTGGAGAAAGAGAGCTCTCCTTATGGCTCCTTTCTGCTTAAGTTTATCCAACAGCAGCTCCACTTGGAAATCTGTCCAATTCAAAGCATTTAGGTTAGGGATATTACATTCAATTAAACATAGTGCAGATCCCCATCAGAAATGCAGCTGAAAGCTGATTTCAGCTACAATAAAAACCTAGTACTTGGAACTTTTAAAACTTCCAGTTATTTCAATATAAAATCTGGTACTAAATCAGTTCTCAATACAGTACTTAACAAGCACTACTGTTGTCCTAAAATCAGACTCTGCTTTTTCTTTACAAACTGGAAACACATAAGAGCACCAATACATTTATAATTGCTATAGAACTGCAAGAACAAAAGTTAATTTCCCCCTCCCTGAAAATTTTAAAGCAATCTTCCACATAAATAGTTAACTGTATTGCTAATCTAATTTCATCACATATTTGATATAGAATGAAATTTAAAATATGTAACAGCTATTTATATGAATCTTCCCAGATCATAACACCTCTATACATACCATACAGAAAATAAGGGAAAGCTTTTATAATCAGCAGACAAAATGGCTGTCTGCCACACTACAAAATCTTAGAGACAACTTAAAAACCTGTTTGAAACTATCTTTTGCTGATTCCAATCCAGAGAATCGGATGCAAAGAATCAGTGCTATCAATCAGAAGGTCATGATTTCAACAGAAATGTGAGAAATCCCTTGTGGTTTGTCTATATTTTTTCAGGCCTAACAATGCACGTACTTGAATATTCTTGTCGAAAACTCCCCTCAACGTGAGTTGATCTCAATTCTGTAAAATACTAGACTTTCCAAAACTAGTTCCACCAAGAGGTTAAACGTAAGCCTAAAGTCACAAGTATGCTCAAATCCCACCAATTTCAACACAACTTCAGCAAAAAAACCTGCTTAAGACAGTCATATAGATGCATACGGTTATTGAACTGGTAGGATTGTGCTGTAAAGGGTAGCCAATTGTTGCAATAATGAAAGAGAATGATGACCAGTGCTCATGTCTACTAACAATACAAAAAGACTTTAAAGTTTTTAAACTATCAGAACTTACTGAGGGTATTAGGGAGCTTTCCTTTGCCATCCGCTTTTAAGCAGAACTTTACTTTGAAGCTGTTTTGGAGGAAAAAAAAAAAAAGGGATTAATTTCACACACTTTTTCTCTCATTTCCTTCTAAACTTCTTCACCGTTTTTCTCAGTTCAAAAGCATTCTCTTTAGAGACTCTAGCTCACTCACAAAATCTATTTTCTACTGGTGGGAGAGAAAATATAACCTAGAAGTAAACAGCAATGCAAAGCTCTCGAGTCTTGACTCATATAGGAATAGTCACCTGTGAAGCAGAGCGTTTATTCCTGAAATCAAACATGGCTCATTTATTTTTAAAACTAGAAGGAACTGGCATACTGAGTTGAAAATTAAGTTAGCACTAGAAAGGAAAAGTGGGTTTGGATAACAGTCCAGGAACAAGAACCAAAACCAGTTTGCAGAGCAGATGATTTCCTAAGCGTCTTCCATAAACCCACTCTATTTTTCACCTAAAAATTAAGTTAATGGGTAAAAACGTTGCAAAAGCTATGTGCTCTATTACCATCTTGGGAAGATCTTACTCTACTCAACAGAGACAACTGGCAATCTCTGCAGGTAGGATGTAACTGAGGAGTCACTCTAGCATCTGTTGAAGACAATGTTGGTCCTCCCACCGTTGTCAAAGAGTTCTTATTTTGTAGTCTGTTCTTTCAGAAAAAAAAAAATCTGTATTTGATCGCCTTTTTTTAACTAGCTGACTAGACTTCCTGAATCCTTTCAAAATTGAAAGCGTGTGAAAATAAAACCCAAAAGGTCCCCCCCCTCTAAAGGAAAACAAAGATACACAGCTTACCAAGAAACTTTTACATCTGACAGCAAACAGGCTTTGTTTTCTGGGTTTAGAATGGTTGGATTAACTTCCAGAGCAGCATTCACTCTAATAACCGGTCTAGCCCTGCAAAGAAAACATCCTCTTGAACAGCATTCAGCACCATGCTAGACAATATCCTTCCCATCAAACTGTGAAATATACACATACACGCTTAGAGAATATGTAGTAAAAGTGCAAGAATAACAATCTTTTAGTAGATTAGGGAAAAGCAGGAAGCTTTTCTGTGCCCTTTCATTACCATCAGAGTCAGAACATGGACAATTGTGTTAAGAGGATGTCCTATCTATTTCTAGCACAGTCAAATAAGGTATTTTCCCAAAATGTGCAAGTCTGGGATTGCAGTGTAATAGCTAGCAGCACCCTGTATGTGTCAGAATCTAGGAAACCGTCACTCAGAAAGCCTCGAAGACAGCTTATTTATCTTTTAACTGTACATTACTGAGAAAGATAAATAATAGATAGCAGACTGTAGATTTACTCAGTGAAAACAGCAGTACAACCTTTTTTTACCCCCAGCAGTTTGGAAGGTGAAGTGGCAGAATTTCAGACTTCTCCTATCCTGCTTTCTTTTGTAACTCAAGAATTCTGCTCACACTTACGTAAGAGCATGAAGGGATACGCTACCTATACAAAACAGCTGTATCAACACCAAAGGCTCCAACAATCAAGTCTAGGAAGAAAGGAGAAATAATACACATTGTAATTTATTTTTTAAAATATGCTGTAAGTCACAGGTGGGGCTACTATTAAGTTATTCTAAAGTGACATTTAGAGCAAAGGACCTGGATATCCATTTTTGTCCACATCTGTGGCTCCTTTCAGCGAGTACCCAAAGCTGGGTGGCATAGTGCGAGCGGCCCACTGCCCTTCAAGAATTTGAGATGGGACAGCATTCAAACCATTTGCTCTTCCATTGTAGATATAGACAAGTCCTCTCTTGTCCTCTCCACCATATGGTGCAGCAACTGCAATATCTGTAAACCAAAAGAACAATTGTCAGCATCTCCAGACACAGACTAGGAAAACATTCTTATGCTTATGTTGATCAATAATTCCTGATATTACAGTTTCAATGTGTGTCAGCAGGGAGGAAATGCAACTGGCCTTTAAACATCAACACCTTTACATCAACACCTTTTCTTTTTTTTTTCTTAATTGGATGCTGGATTTTCCAGGAAGTGTAGATGTTTAAGAAGAACATATATCATACACTTGTATGGGGAGGGAGGACAGAAAGGAATAGTTCTGCAAACACTTCTGCACTTTAGTAACTGACTTACAGCCAAATCACATGGATTTGAGACACTTTTGAGAGTATTAAACACCCAGAATTAGTCACTGTTGGCACCAAATCACAAAAGTAAGCTGGACTATCTGCCCATTTCATTAACACACTCATGTTCCTCCAAAGGGTGTGACATTTTAATAATTCTGGAAAATTCAGATCCGCCTAAAACAATAGTAAATATCAAATTCCAGTCTATCCTGATCATGGCTTGGCAATATGTTTTATGGAGAACTTTCAGTTAGTGTAATTACACTATCTCTTACAGCTTAATAAATTTGAGATTACTTATTATCAATCAGTAATAAACAAAATGCTAATTGGACTATCTGTAAAGACAGCTTTAGAAATGTACTGCAGTCAGTTCAAACACCAAACATGAAAATGTTTAGATACTAAACACCATACAGAGTAATTACATTATTCCCTCCTCTTTCCTTAAATTTGAGAAGGTTTCATGAAAAGAACAAGGACTCAAAAGCTTACTATTTTGCATTTTTGACTCATCCTTACTAACTTTGTGAAAACAGTAGCAATCTCAATCTTGCACCATACTGTGATGAAAAGCATTTTCATTAACGGTCCCAAAATGAATTAGAGCAGAGAAAAAAAAAAACTAAAAAAACCAGACTAAATAATGGCAAAGTAATTGCAAAGGGGCAGCTTTTGCTATGACTTCCTTATCTACAGTGTATTTCAGGTTTAAATATGGTAGAATCAAAACATTGTTTGGGTAATCTCATCAAGTGAACAGATTTTTAGCTATCAGCTGTAACCCTTCCAGTGTCTTCTGTAAATAGCTGCAGTGATATTGCATCTTCACACTAATTCTGTATACTATTAGCAATTAAAATCTAAACATTAACCTCATCAAAATCAATGGCATAAAATGGCATTTTGAGCTCCAAAATATACATCCTGTTCAAACTGGTACATTACAAAAGGATGGACCACTCAGTGGATAAGGAACTGGCTAGGTGGCCACACTCAAAAGGGTTGCTGTCAACAGCTCAATGTCCAATTGGAAACCAGTGACGAGTAGCGTTCCTCAGGGGTCAGTACCGGGCCTGGTGCTGTTTAACATCTTTGTTGGTGACATGGACAGTGGGACTGAGTGCACCCTCAGCAAATTTGCTGATGACATCAAGCTGTGTGGCACGGTCGACACGCTGGAGGGAAGGGATGCCATCCAGAGGGACCTGGACAGGCTTGAGAGGTGGGCCTGTGTGAACCTCATGAAGTTCAACCAGGCCAAGTGCAAGGTCCTGCACATGGGTCATGGCAACCCCAGGCACAAATACAGGCTGGGCAGAGAATGGTTTGAGAGCAGCCCTGAGGAGGAGGACTTGGGGGTGCTGGTGGATGAGAACCTCAACATGAGCCAGCAATGCGTGCCTGCAGCGCAGAAAACCAACCGCACCCTAGGCTGCATCAAAAGAAGTATGACCAGCAGGTCGAGGGAGGCGATTCTGCCCTTCTAGTCCGCTCTGGTGAGACCCCACCTGGAGTACTGCGTGCAGCTCTGGAGCCCTCAGCACAAGAAGGACATGGACTTGTTGGAACAGGTCCAGCGGAAGGCCATGAAGATGATCAGAAGGCTGGAGCACCTATGCTGTAAGGACAGGCTGAGAGAGCTGGGGTTGTTCAGCCTGGAGAAGAGAAGGCTCCAGGGAGACCTTATAGCAGCCTTCCAGTACCTAAAGGGGGCCTATAGGAAGGATGGGGAGGGACTCTTTATCAGGGAGTGGAGCAATAGGACAAGGGGTAATGGTTTCAAACTGAAAGAGTGTAGATTTAGATTGGATATTAGGAAGAAATTCTTTACTCTGAGGGTGGTGAGGCACTGGAACAGGTTGCCCAGGGAAGTTGTGGATGCCCCATCCCTGGAAGTGTTCGAGGCCAGGCTGGATGGGGCTTTGAGCAGCCTGGTCTAGTGGGAGGTGTCCCTGCCCATGGCAGGGGGGTTGGAACTAGATGATCTTTAAGGTCCCTTCCAACCCAAACCATTCTACCAAAAGGAGACTATGAAGTTAACATACTTATAGTTGGCCTAAAAATCCATTTTTATCCATTAATGGATAAAGTCATTTATCCACTTAATATCACTTAATGGATAAGTTGCTGGAAGAAATTATACTGCTTTCTACATCTCTCCTGCATTTCTTACAGGGTTTTAAAATACGACTGTTTTAGATATAGAATGAGATCTTTCCAAGGTAATTAAAGAAAGCTGAAGATTAAATGCCACGGATTTAATTTAAAAAAAAAAAGTAAGAGCTACCTGGGAATTTGAAATATTAGCCTATTATAATTTTTGATCTTTCAGAAAATACTTAGCTTGCAGAATGGAAAAAACAAAATTGAGCCTTTTTCGTCGAACTCAAATTCCTACCACTCTTTGGAAAACACCGGAGCATGACTTGCACAACAAAATGTTCTCCCTAGGATTCCTGGAAGTCTCTGACCCAAAACTATATGATTCTTGTCTGTTTCATTGCTCTCCATTCCTAAGTGAAAGCAACAAGAAGCACTGGCAACGGGTTTGAGAGTCCACAGCTTCAGTTGTATCAGACACAGACTTCTCATCCAAATACTTGCTCAAGACACTCAGCTCTTGGTACAGTTGGCTGTAGTTGTTACGGGATATTTTCACCAGACTCTTCCATTTTGAAATAATAAAAAAAATAATCTAGACTTTTCTCAAGAAAATCTCTTTTATCAGAAAATTTTTAACCAGATCTCTGAAACAAATCCTTCTTTTCAGTCATCATTGTATTTCTGGAGAGGAAAATTGGCTTTAAGCAATGGAAACCGGAAAATTATATTGAAGATCCTAACAATTCACAGTGGAGAGTCAGATACTTCATGAAGTTTCTACTGTACTTATCACTTAGAAAGTAATAAACTGATCAGTGTAACAGCTACAATAATCCATACTGTAGTTTAAATGGTATAGTCTCTGCTCGATGCATACATGTAACTCCTGTTAGCATTCTTGGGAGTAGCATACAAGCATCGAAAGGAGTCTAGACCTTAGTGTCCAACATTCAGTCATGGTTAGAATGCCTAATGCTTGTGTGCAGAATCCACATTCAGTGTGCTGTCTAGATTTCATCTATGAGCTGAAAATACTGATCAATAAATAATGTCCTACCATTGAAGCCATCCTGATCTAGATCCCCCAGAGGTGCAATAGAACTGCTGAATCTTGCAAATATCTCAAAACCATTCAGCTTTGTGATCTGAAACCCTCCAGAGGCTCGCTGAAGGCAAATGGAAACTTGGCCGACCTCCTGAAGTTTCCCATCAGAACCTCGATCCATAAAAAGAGGGGCTCCAATAAACAAATCTGTATAACTGGATCAAAGGATAAGGTTCTTCAGTAAGAGCATGAAAATTCAGCTTCATTCTCTTAAGCATTCATTAGGACTAACTCAGCACCAAAGTCAATATTAAAATGAAAGTTACCTATCTTTAAATTGCAACTGAATGCAAATATTTATTGACAAAGTAAGTACAAATATACCAGATTTCAGTGCATTTAAAGCATGTCAATACAGACGTATATTTATTTACCTAATACAGACATATATTTATTTACCTAAATACACAAACAAATCTACAATTGTTTAAATAAATGTTGAGTGCTAACGAGAAAGTATGTTGCACAGATAGATGTTAAACCAGTAATGAAGACAGAAATCTATATTGTAGGAAAGACCTTTTTATTAAAAGCTTCTTTTTTTATTTCCAAAAACAAGCTGGGTGGCAGTGGGGAGAAGGAGGCACTTACTTGTCTCCATTGATATCTGTGGCAGACACTGAATACCCAAAATAGGCAGCCATCTGGAAAACAAAATTCAAACCAAATTTGTGAGTTGTCGTGATACACACAAACAAGTTTATACAAAGCTGCATAGAGAAGATGTTAGGGAGATTATATATACCACAGAATTTTTTGTCTCCTTCTATTTTCCTTTCCCTTCCTTACTCTGTTAGAAAGTAAAATGATAAGTTACCTTCCCCACCCCCCTTTCACCATCCAGTCCTCTTTCCCAATTCTCAAAATAGGCAGCATTTCCTTCATTTAAAGATTTTCTAAGTAGTATTACAAAACAGGAACTCACAGAATATGTATTTTTAAGATTCCTACACACTTTATAAAATTTTTCTTTGGCACATAAGTTAGTAACATACAGAACTTATATGTTCTAGTACCCTAAATACTGTCTCCACATATCACCTTTCTGTAAGAGTAGCCTCCTGGTCACCCACCACACTGAACAAAGCTACATACCTGCTCTCCAGTGAAGTTATACATGGAAGACATGTTTTTCCCATTGTAAATAGACACCTGCACATGAAGAAATACACATTACAGCATACCAACAATATTAATCTTTTTTATTTATTTTAAAGTTTAATGTTTCAAATTCCCTACCATGCCCAGAGTTCTTGCTGCTCTTGGGACTCCAGATACAAAATCTGAAATATAAAGCAAGACACACAGATAACATTCAGGTCCCAAAGCACAATGACTTTGCTTGAACAGGGCAGCTCATTCCTAGTGCTTTATACATTTTCCTGTGCACTGTATCATTTGTTCTATACCGTTTATTTGAAAGATCTGCCCAGCATGTTAACATGATTTTTTTACTGAAGTAAGTGTCTTACCTTCTGTGCCATCACCATTGAAGTCTCCAACAGCCACCGAATAACCTGGTCAACAGACAAAATTAGTAAATTACGTTAAAAACCTTATTAAACCTTTCCATCTCTCTTTACACTCTTCATAGGTCTCTATGCATAGTCCTCTCACTTCGTCTTAAAGGCAATAGAATAAATATTGCCTCTAAGTAGCTTAGGCTATGAATAGCTAAATAAGTAGACTGTAATTCATCAGCATCCGTGAATTTGAGATCAGAAGATGAAAATTTTAAAATTATCATCCTAGGAACTGTCCTGGTCTATCCTTGCTTTTCTCTGAAACCAGTTAGACATATGAGAAGCTAAATGATGACTTCCCACTGCTCTAAGCAACTCTCTTCATTATTTTTCTTCCCCAACATGATTCTTTCACATTTTTATTTTGTTTTGGTAGATTATTTAGAAATAGCCACTATTCTATAAATAAATAAATAAATAAATAGGTATGAAACTTAACTTCTCACATACAAATCATACCTCTGCCATTCCTATATTCGGCCTGAATCACAGAGCACAAAAATTCATGGAAATATTTCCATTTATTTTTTCATCACGTGCTTTTTGAAACAAGCCTATGGCAAGATAACTAAGCTTCCGTCATATGTAAATTTGCATTTTTAAATATGTAGCTCTTTAGTTATCTGTCAAGTATTGAACTAATAGTAGTGTGATTTAGACTTAAATATGAATAGTGCAAGAGAGTTTTTCAAGTACAGCTAGGTTTTCTTCCTCTTCAAACTACGCACCCAAGTAGCTGTCATCAAAAGCAGCACTGGCAGGTCTGGTTGCTAACTGGTCATCATACTTTGTACTGTAGACTTTGGAGTCGTATTTAGCCACAATCTCTGTCACTCGATCAGAAATTAGTTGGCCTAAAGAGAAACAAATCAACTTAAAACCACACATAAAATATGCGTGCACTCATTCAATAAGCAACGGAACTCATTACAGAATGCTTGCTTCTAAGGCAACAATTCTTCCACAAAACCAACCAGTCAACAGCAGCAGCACTAGGAAGCATAGAAGTGAAAATCTGGATCCTACTTCAGCAAAGATTTATGCCCATATTTAATCAAAAGCAGACAAAGAGCTCTCACTGAAAATAGAAGCTGCTCCTACATGTAAGCCCAGAATTAAATAGGACTGCTCAGTTAGGTAACAGTAAGCATATGCTTATGGTATTGCAGAACTGAGTCATCGCTCCTTGTCTAAATACCATAACATGTGAGTTTAATATGGCAGAGAAGTAGCTAATAAGATGAGCACAGTGTATTACAGCATTCTCTGTTTTCACTTCACTAGCCACTAGATGGTGACCTCATGACAGTCTTTTCTTTGAGATTAAATTCAATCTTGAATCACAATTTTTTTATTTTTTTTTTTTCAGAAGAGCAATACATATTCATACAAGTATGAAGCACAGGGAAAACTACTCCTCCAGCATCTCAGAATGCGGAATAAAAATTTGGGATTAAACCCCTAGTTTTTAGAGGTATAATATTGCCTTCTTTTCAGAGCTGCGGTATTTTTTTTTGGTAGTAGTAGAAGAAAAGAAGGTTGTTTTGGCAGATGAGATGTCACTTTTGCCAAAAAGCATTAAAATGAATACACAAACATAATCTATATTGTACTGTGTCTGCAGTTTAGTTTCAATCATTCCATTTTGTTCAGAATTTAAAGCAGGGCTGGAAACAAGTCTCCTGTGCTGCTGCATCTACATGTAAGGTGGCATGATACAGAAGATCTTTCATAAACATCAGTATTTACATTAAAAACAGGCAGCAGAGTTTGGCAGCTATGACCTGATGGTAGCAGGACCATCTTTTCAAGAGAGAGCTATAGCTAAACGCTCAATGTTCCTGCAAACAAATACTGACTGAAGCCCACATTAGCAAAATACATAGGTAATGTTCTGTGTAAACAGTGCAGTTAGTAGTGAGATCTGCACCAAGGCACAAACAGATCAGTATAAACAAATGCAATACATGTTTGTCATCAAAGGAAAATACAGTTCTCTTTGCAGGGTACATTTCTCCTTGAAAATACATGCTTTATACATGTGTCAGAAATTACAAAACATGTAGATTTTGAAACAAGCGAAATACCCTAAAGGAAATTTATCCTGCTGGTGGAAACAAACTCCATATTCCTGGGAAAATGCCTTTAAAACGATCATAGTTATTTAAAAGACCAAAGACCTAGCTATACAATTATTACTTCAGCTTTAATCTGTGGTTGCCTTGATTATTCAGGAAATATTTTGAAGGACGAAGAAAAAAATATTTCTGTTATTTTTCTTACTGACAAAGATTTTGACAGCGATTGGAGGAGTGTGGATACAAACGACTAAGAGGATAATGAGAAAAATCAAAGAAGTCACCTTCTCTGTGACTGAAATGATATATCTCACCTTGCCAGTAAAAACTTCCAGGTCCTCCCAGTAGCACTCTGTCTCCCTTGGGGGAGGGGGGGGGTGCAGAGAAAAAAGAAAAAACACATTAAGCATATCTAAAGACAAGAAAACATGTCCTGTGTTTATGGGAAGTAATCCCATGTATGTGTATCACTGTAGCTTCACTGACTCCAATGCATTTTATTTTTTGAAGGAATGATTCATTAAAAATGCATCTTGTAAAATGCTAAGATAACAAACAATATGCCTTCAGTAACTTGCTTCTTTACTTCATCCATTTAAAATTTTAAGCAGAATTTTGCTTTTATTGTAATAGACCCTTCTACCCACATAAATCTAAGACAAAAGAAATATAATTAGGAGGAAACTAAGACTGTGACAAGGCAGTGATAACATGTTTTTAGGTCAGTACACAAAACTAGTTTCATTTTCTGGTCCTGCCACTTTCTGTAACTTATCTTTAGAAAAGTTTAATTCAGAAAAGTTGCGATGTAATTTTCCCACTCCATATTCCTTGGTACAACTGCAATCCACAAACCATTTTATGAAACTTTAACCACATTAGCTATCCCAATGCTGGGAATTTGCTCCGTAAGTACGGAATTGGGCCATAGGCTTTGCTGCATAATTAACCCACTTATTCAGGTTTTAATCTTAAAAACTCCCATATTCACCACTCAGAAAAATCTAGGTCAGAGATTTGGAGATACCTCATACCCAGGCTTGCCCACTCAGCTTGGGTTTTGGATTAGAGCCCAAGGTTGGTTTTAACTGGGGCTGGAGTCTGCACAGTAAGCCTGAGGAGTGGATGCAAAGAAACTCAAACACTTACAGTCCTATACTGCACTTTGCACTTTCCTCTGGAGGAAAAACAAGTGTCCTCAGGCAAAGAGAGAAGGGATATGACCCAATCATAAGATGTGAGAAACCCAAAAAATTGCCACATCATAAATAGGACTTGCATGGTCTTAACATGCCCAGACTATGCTAAACAATTTAGCTGTACAATATAAAAAAAAAAAAACCTATAGTTAGTTCTCAGATTTGTGCACAGTTTTATTGTGCTTGGGTTTAAAATGTAATTGTGAATTTTTAAAAAAAAAGAAAAAATAAGTATAAAAGGCAGGGAGAACATAAATGTATAAGAAACATAAGACAGGTGGCAAAAAAAGTCTACTTCTGCTAGCTGATGAGAAAAACACAACATAATTCACAGAACATTTTTTACCAGTTCCCTTTAGCAGTCAGTTATTCTTCCTCTAGAAGTAACACTAGCTATGCACCGATCTCTTCAAAAGAAGTGTCTCAAAAAGCCTGACTACTACAGCTTTTTTCACTTGAGGACCAGCTGCAACAGGTTTATAGCACGAGGCTGGAAAAGCAGATTCTTTGTTCAGGATGTGACTCCTACAAGAGGTGAAAGCATGCTGATGTGAAGATGTAGGGAGAAACAGGTTTATCATACCAGAGTGGTTTGAAGTTATTTTTGTTTATTCACAACCATGCATTTGGTTGTGTTTTTTCTCCCCCAGGAATGGTAGTTTACATTTAGTTTCATAATAGCTGTGCTTGTATGTGGTCTGTATCAGGGCTGTTGTTAACTTGCAACTGTCTGCTGACTCGCAGGAATTGAGAAAGAATCCCATACCTTTGTAAAGTCAATACTAAATCCACCTTGACAAAATCCCTGTCCATCTGCATCGATAGTGGCTACAAAAATAAAAATGGATAGAAAAGAAAGTGAGAGAAAAATAAATAAAATAAATATTATCAGTATTAGACCAGATGATTATATGGATACTTTCCAATGCATCTTCCTAAGTAACCTTGCACTCCTCAACTTGAACCCTTTTTTTCTCCTAAATCAGTATTTTCTCTTTATCAACAACTCACAGCCAAATGCTGTACCAACTTCAGGCCTGGCCTAACATACATACAACATTAACATATGGTCTAGCCTAACACAGTCAAAGTAAACAACAACTCCGTATTTCTTGTATTTAATCTTCAGAAGTTTTGGGAAAAAAGATTTGCAATTTTTATTCAGGAAATAAGAGCTCTGGAAAAGAGGGAATATTTTTTTCTTTTCGTATGGAATAAAAATCTGAAAGGTACATAACTATAAATTGTTTCAAGTATTGGCTTAAAACAACAACAACAAAAAATCATATCTGGCTGAAAAAAATCTTTAGACTCATCCCGGCAAGACTTGTTATGGCTGAGTTAATGTTACTATTATACAGCTCCAGAGTAGAAATGTTGAGACCCCCTTATGGACAAGTGTGACTACTTAACTACCATGATTTAGTTTAATATATGTTTATTTAACAACTTTTTATGTTGGACCACACTGGATTTCATTCCTGCTGCTCACCAATAATTTTTTGCAAATAAAATAAAAACTCCTAGCTTGAAAGTTCAACTTTTAAACTCCTGTATTTTAAAAAAAGGTTATAAGCATCTGAATAATCTACCAATGCAAATACATGATATGGATGCAAAACATTTGGAAAATAAGACTCAAAATGTTCAAGAATTAATATAATTAAAACAATGCATTGCTACATATGTATGCATACATGGAAATCAGAACCTACTTGTGAAAAACCTTGACTTCTAAAATGAGCTTTCTCTTTAAATTACGTGAATAACGATAATTAAGCTTCAGAAAATTCTAGAGCTGGTCTTTGAAAAAACATTTGCTACATAATTCTGCTTGAGTGATTACTCAGACAGAAGTGGTCCTTCCAAAAACTGAAGTCCTCAATTCCAACACTGTTTGGATCTAAGATTTTCCTCTGGCCTACAGTAGAGAAAGCAAGGTCTGCATCCCACACGACAACTGGAGGAGAATTCCGATGTCTGGATCTAGCTTAGTGGGGTGTTTTTTTCTAATTGCTATGAGGCTATACACGGAAGGGGGAAATACCTGTAAAACACTCCACTTCAAACGCACACAAAATAAAACACGAGAGAAATTCCAAACGGAAAAGCAACTAAGTGCTCTACACTTACTTGACCTGCAGGGTGCATATTCCACAGATTTAGATCCTGCAAGCAAGTAACAAGTTCCTACAGGCTCTCTCTCTTGTTTTGTTTCAGTCCTCCAGTGGTACAATGGGGCACAGGCCTAAAGAAGATAATATGACAGTGAGAAATCAAACTCCTCTTCAAAATGTTGGGGAGGTATAGAATAATATAATGGAATTCCAATTTTCTACAGAATAGTAACCAAAAAAAACTTTTGGCAGATGTACCATGCATTATTAGAGAAGATTTATACTGTGAGTGCTGGGACAGAAATATCAGTTTGTATTTTTAGAAATAGCTGATTTATTGCAAGAGTTTTAGAAATAATGACTTACTTGTTAAAGCAACAGATGTAAAGAGTTCATCTAGAATTTTTAACACATTCTAACTTCAGAAAAACGAATTCTACTACTTTCCTCAAAACCAGTCAAAAATGCTACAACCTTTGTTCATAAAGACTTAAAAAAGGCTAGCCAATAGATTCTGAAAAAAGACAAGCCACACTGATTAGTGGGATTTTTCTAAATTCAGAGTTATCCATATCTTTTCACATTTTCTTCCACTACAGTATCCCAATACTGAGACATTTAAAGGGCATCAAAAACCTACCAGAATTTTATCATTTTTGGATCTCACAGAGGCTCCAAACCACTGATGAGACTTAAATTCCAGTGGATCATCAGGAGCAAAATCTCTGTTGCCTACAAAGAAAATTAAAAAGAAGCATAGTTTTACAGGGAACTGTACAGTAAGAATAAAAAAAAAAAAAAAGCTAAGTCATTGGCTTGATGCATATAGAGAAAAGCAGAAAACAGTAACATTGGAGGACATCACCCTTTTGTGGAAATAGGCTTTGAAAACAATTTCTTATTATTCATTTTTACATCTGGGGCCAAATACAGCATTCGTACAATACTTATTTCTTTTAAGAGTGCAAAGTAGCATCTTTGACAGTAACACAGTAAATACCTCATACTTGAGATATTGGACTTTCAAGTCAGATTACAGCACTGCTCAAGAATCAGTGCCAAAGCCAAGTTAGGACTAATGCTTCTAGAAGAAAAATTGCCCTGATTAAATTACGTGAGTTTTGCCTTTCACTAGAACTGGGACAGAAATTCTTCTACTATTCTACCAAGTGTTGACATCTCTATTCTGAATGTCACAGCAGCGTACAAAGCATGGCAAGTAGCATGCTTACAAGCTCTAAGTCAAAGGGTATTCAGTAACAAAAACGTTAGAGTTTGCCATACATAATACTAAGTTAAATAAGGGATAATTTGCACTGGTGGCTGTATGTTTACTGTTCGGTGATGAAGGCTGGTAGCAGCAACTTAATGAGTGGTATTTCTGCAAGTGTGAATGTTAAAAGTCTTTAAATCATCTAATGTTTCGTATGTACTTTCATTGGAACAACAACGGAAACTTTGAGAGCCAAATGAGAAAATGGATGTAACACTCTGGGAAAACGTATCTTTTTTAAAAAGTCACCTAAATGGCTGGTTTAGAGTGCTTAAACCGAAAGGAGTCAATGAGGCCAACAGCCATACATCACTTCCACAGACTGCTGGGGGAATCCCCAAACCCAACCCCACTATGAATCAGAGACCTGTGACTACTTGAATCAAAACTTCCTTGCTTGTCTCACACCTTGTAAAGAATGTTTTGTCTCCAGAGAACGTGTTACTTCCATTAGGAAAATCCCATGAAAAGGACAACAGAAGTCATTCTAATCTGCAGTCAGTCAAAACAAGCAAGTATCTGGACTACTTTTGCTCTTACACTAGAACTATTTAAAATAAATGCCGAGTGCGAAGCATCACAAAGAACTACTGTGTTTTTTCTGATTTCATCAAGGGTAATTAAAAAACTTCACTTCCTTCTGTCACCCCCTCCTCTAATCTCTTATTGAACAGGTGCTAAAGACATGGAGGGCCCGATGATTCGCACACCTGCACAGATTTATGTACACTCAAACATTTGTACTGTCACCTTTGCACAGACAGAAATGTTGTTTGGAGACCTGCATGTCACATTCTCATAGCACAGACAACCAAAACCAGATCAAGATGTTTTCCAAACAGGGAGTTGTCTCGAGCATGCTTCTAAAATCCCTCTTCTATCATCCTCTTTTCCCTTCCTTGACTTTAATTCATGAAAACCCACCCACAGACAGTTTTGCTCAAAGGATGCAGTTGCACGACTGGGTTAGTTTCAGATGAAGCTGCCACCAAAAGGGGTAGGAGACCCCATTTGCTCCTGTCCATATGTTCCTGCTGCCAGCCCCTGTCTTGGCACTACCACCTTTTGGTCACATAGTATTAACATGAACCACCTCAGAATGAACCCTATTGAAAAA
>VYZM01018437.1:89850-100199 GCA_013398915.1 Dromas ardeola
ATTGAACTGGATCAGGGACCAACCAGTCTGACTGCATGGGGAGGGAAGTAGTGCTAACCTGCTGGGGAGACGACAGCAACGTATGGCTGAGAACTATATCCTTTTTGGCAGCATCAGGAACTTAAAATTGGTTTATTCTGCTGGTAACCACACCCAAGGTTACACAGCCTAGAAAATCAGATTTGGCTTCTATCATCTATTTGTCCGGGTATTGTCGAATACAAAGAAATCTCTCAGCTTTACTTGCCAAGCAAAGCTTTAAAGAATATAAAGCTTGGGAATAATTATGGCATGGTATTTTACACCTTTCTCTACTGTTGGATACTTATACAATGCTATATATCTATGACTACAATGAAAGGTGGCATAGCAGTTTTATAGTGTAAAGCAGAGTCCTAATGTGCAAGGTACTACAAAAGTGTCTAGGATGTAAATATCCCTGCTCAGTTTAAAACAATAGGCAACAAGCAGAAGGAATGGTCTTGTTGCAACAGCAGCCATTCGGCATTATCAGCAATCTAATTTTATCACAGATGCTAAGGAAATTAGTTCCTTTAAGTTTCAACTGAATGCATCAGCTGAGACAGCATAAAGGAATAAAATCAAATTAAAAAAAAAAAAAAAAAAGACAGATTACTGGTGCCCTTTACCCATGGGCTATGTTGATTGCACTGGAGAAGAGAGGACCCAATAGTTTAACCAGCACACGCTGCTAAAACAGCCCCTCTCTGCCTTTTCCCTGTCTATTCTTGAACTGCAGGCACTGCCCTCGCCCAAGGAAGAATCAATGTCTTGGATGACAGCTGGACATTGATTCCTCTTCTTCTCAGTCTTTCTCTCTCTCCCTCAGTCTTTAGGAGACAAAATTATTTTTTCTACAGAACTGAAAAAGCCCTGATTCAGCTCTAAATTGACAATATTATTGGAAACCTCTCTTCAATTTTATTTTAATAGGCAAACATCTAGGCTTTGAGACATAGTCAGAAGCTGACACATAAAAAACTAAAATCTCCAAATCAGAAAGCAAATGAACACGACCCCAAGTTTATTACGTTCCAAATGTCATGACTTCAGAAGCTAGCATCGTAGTTTTTGAAGGCCTAAATAACAGATTAGGAATTCTTACGCATAAAAAATCCCCACCACATAATAAAACGTGCTCCGTTAGGCAATTTGGCTAAATAAATTATATTTATAATACACTACCATTGCAAAAATATTTTACATACTTCTTAGCCAAATTGTCTAATGTCAGTGCAGATACACATAACATAAAAGAACATCTGCTACAAGGTTAAGATGCCTTACATTGAGTATATCCTGTATTCAAAGCTTCAATAGTTCTCTAAAACTAGGGGTGGGTGTCTTGGGGAGAGGAAGTTGTTGTTTAGCTTCAGACTGGCTGTAACACAGGAAACTGCACTAAGACACAAAACTAGATCAAATAGAAGATATGTACATTGGAAACATGGACTTCACAAATAAAAAACTGCAAACCTTAAGTAAAAGTCAAATCTGATGTTAACTCTCTACTTAAGAAGAAAAGTAATTTTTATTTACCCAGCCCCATTTGACATTCTCCCCAGGAAAACACTGTGTAAAGAGATTATGAGCCTTTCCCTCAGGTCCAGAAGAGAAAACAATTTTATGAGGAAATCTGGAAAACACCTGTCATCAAAAATCCACTTGCTTTTAACAAGAAACCATTTATGTTTCTGTTCCTGACGGGAAAACAAACAGAAAGTATACTGAAATGCGAGCAAATCAGAGTTAAATAAGGTGGTTTAGCTATATCGTAAAGTAGATTTGTCACAGGAAGATATAGGACTGACTTCAGCATTTCTGTGTTTTAGTATAAATAAAGACCTTGACTTTATTATTATATTACCATGGTATAACATGGTATAACTTTTCAGTGTTAGTTATAAAAACACATACACGCCAAAAAAAAAAACAACCCACAAAAAAAACCATAAGCCTTCCCCCATAACCTTTAAAAACAGTATCCACATTAAATGAAGCAAACTGTAATACAGGTAGGATTTAAACCTACAGGGATTTATAAATTCAGATCAACATTTTGATATAATACAGTCAGCCTTACTGCTATAATGGTTCTTATAGCCACTGCTGTTTTCCTTGTATTTCTAAAGTCTTTTCAGTTTGGAGTGCCTCAAGGGTACCTTAGAAATGTCTTTAAACCAACGATGCACATTTTAAACAGGCATTCAAACAAATATATCTAGGCAATACAAAGAGTGTTCTGACTAGATTTACTCAAGGAAACGTTCAAGAGTTTTGACACAATGCTATTTGTCAGACTAAAATGCAACCGCTACAAGGACCTCTACTTTATGGGTCATTAATTCCAGGATTATGTCATTTGACCATAGGGTATTTTTTGCATCTGTGAAGGCAGCTTATGCTGTGGTTTTTCCTTGGCTGCTCATTGTAGTAGCCATCACATGATGATTTTACATAACTCTTTCATTAGGGAAAAAGGGCTGACATGCCAAGTCAACAGCGCGTTGTCTCACAAAGTACTGTCCAGGTGGGGTGATGGGCTTGTCAAGGCAGGAACAGAACTGCTTTAAAAATCCATTACATGGGTGCATTGTTGCTGCTGGACCAATGGAACATTGTCACTTCACTGCGCGACATAGGATTTAAATTTATAAGCGGAAACTGATGCCGAGGCACGCTGAGTAGAAATTGCAGAAAAAGGAAAAAAATTATAGTCTAAGCCACCTTCCAAGTAATAATAAAAACATCAAAAGTTCTTTCAGCACTGAATTTCTTTTGGCTATCAGCTTGGGATAGTTTGCACCTTCCTTTTCCAATGTAAATGTTATCAGTTACAGAAACAATGGTATTACTACAAAATGATAGCAGTTGAGTAAGTGGATTGAGTTATAACTTGCAGCCGGCCTGTTTGCATGGTAATGAGAAAACTGAGCTAAAACATTTGCCACTGATCTGGAGTACCAGACTTAACTGAGATAAACATGAGGCAAGAGACAGTGAACTGATGAAGCAAGATGACACTGGTTCAGTGTCACCATACCATGAATACTTAAAAAGTTGTAAAATTTAAATAGTCACCCAATTAACAGAATTTCCATTAAAATAAAACTTTTTGTAACTAACTATGACAATTCAAAGTAAATCATGTTCTCCCTTCTAGGCAAAGGGAAACTTTATGCTGCTAGCCATAGACAGACAAACTTAAAACACATACAAAAGCACTGTTTTCATAATACAAGAACTTTGCGTGGTATAAAGCTAGCTATCTTCCATCCAAAATCACAGCCATTTCAACCTTTGTTAATGGGGCAAGAGCTGGTGCATACAAGCTTATCTTTACTTGAAACTCCTCATGCTGTGAGGCAGGGGATGGTTTAGCAACCTTGGTTTAGCCACAATGTTTTGTTAATGACTCAGGGAGAGACGGGAATACAGAGCTTCCCACAACTCCGCTTCCCTCTTCTGAGATATGAATCCTGCTTCTTTCCCCAGGCGGTGCTGGAACAAAAGCATCTTTTCCCTTTGCCTAATACAAAAAAGATGCTTTTTTTTTTTTTCCAACTTGTCATAGGGTTGAGATCTAGCTACAGAGCCAACAGTATTCATGAAGGAGTCTACCTAATCACAAAAGCATGAGCATTTTTCCACTGTCAGCTATAACAACATGCGGAGGAGGTTTTATACATTCTGACGCCCTCTTTTGTATTCAGAGCAGTACCCGGAGCCCCACACAGAATTTGGTTATAACATCACTCCCGATAAGGATAACAACCAGACTTCAGTGGGACTGAGGCAATGATAGATTTGGTGAGATAAAAAACAATCTGTTTTACTACAAATGAATGAATGGTCTTCGCAAGATTTATTACTTTGTTGTTGACTACATCGATAGCCTTTGAGATTGAAAACCCCATACAGATTGCACCCTAATACCAATAAAACCATCAGCTAAAAATAAAACAGTACTTTAACAAAGCATGTTATTTTAACAAAATACCAACCTATCCCACCTTTCCTTATTCCATATGCGGAAATGAACAACTGACTCATTTGCACAAATGATCAAAATCTCCAAAAGGCAAATATAAGCTCATGATACCCACTCCAGACATAACTTCCCAACATCAGCAGATGCTGTGCAATGCTATGGCACAAAGCTGCGCAAGGCAGTTAAAATACCCACTTCAAACTAAATAGGTCACAGATAGATTACAGCCATGCTAAACTGGTGGTTTAGGCTTCCAAACAAAGACTCCTATTGTCTAGAAACACCCACTTGGGGATAGGGAAAAAAAAAAAAACAAAACACAAACAACAAAAAACTGTGGAAACATAAGGAGGAATCAGGAGAGTTTTTATAAGTATTTTCCTTTTCAAAAGCTTCTTTCTCATTTTTTAACACAGATCAAAATAACCAGTCTTAGAAGAATTTAAGAACAAACCATTTCTCTAAAATTACTCTGGTGCATCAAAACACATGGGAAGGGGAGGAGGGACAGGACAACAGTCAAAGTGATAAAACTTTATGTAGCCAGAGGCTACGCTGAATTCTTTTTCCAAAGCAATAAAAACACACCACACAGAGCTGAAAATTTTTGAGATGCTCTTAGTTTTCAGTATTCAACAGCTTCTGTAAGTTTCCCAAATCTCGAATTTTGAGATCTGATATAGAGAATGATAGAAGTAGGGAAAGCTTTTACCAAAAGCAGGAATGACAATTTAGCAGTGTGTTGACCTGTTCTACTGTGTGTCTCAGAAGCACAAAACAATACATTGTGTGAGCAAGCCCATCTTTCTGTGCTAAAAATGAAATCTGCTCAAGAAATCTGCAATTCATTAGCACAGAAGTTCAAAGTTGGTTTATGAGCATATTTTCCTTTGTAACAGTTCGTAGAGCTGTCTGCATTTCATCAGATTATTCTAAATGCAGAAGCTCTAAAAGCAGTCTCAGTACTGCACTTTTTAATGCTGTCATAAAGAGCTGCAGTTTTGAGCATCCTGTACTGGAGCAGGTACATTTCTCAGTTAAAGGTTTCATTTAAAAACTGGCAGGTTTTTGCAAGAGAAACTTGATCATCACAAAACTGTTTTGTTACACTTTTATGAAAAGCCACAGGAGCATGAAGAAATGCTATTGCTACCAGCCCACTTCCCAGTGCTCTTGACTGATGAAGAGCTAGAACACCAAAGATGAAAAGTAAAATAATATGAATAATTACGAAGAAGATTGTTTCCTTTAGGAAAACAAGCACATAGGAAACTCATTTGGTTTACATTATTTTGCTACATATTGCTCACATGTGTACGGTCTGATTAACTCCAACTGGTTACATGGGTCTCTGAAGAATTTTTCGTTTGTTTGTCAGAGTGAAAACTCAGAGTGATTCTGCTCTCTAAAATTCCATGGCCAAATAATGGAGGTATTTATCTAGATGTCAGACAATTAGCTAAGTGTATCCACCCTGCTCTTCCACGCATGCCAAACTGACTTGTTGATTTTCCTAAAAAGCACATTTGACCACCCCTCCACTCACTGATTTAGTTGTCTGGCTCAATGAGCTTTTGATCCTCCCCAAGCATAGAAAAAAACATGTTTAATTTTATACAAAAAAAATGGACAACTACACAAAATAAATATAACTTGCAGAAAAAACTAACTTTTCAAGAATATTTTCCCTTAGCAAGATTATGGAAATACTTTTAGTAACATTCAAGTACTATCTATGCAAGCTTTGCTGTGCTAGTCTGTGGAAGGATAAAAGGGGAGGGAGAATAAACGTCTTTAAAACAAATGGTTTTGGACATCTCTCTCAAAACCAATCTGAAAGAGAAAACAGACTGCTATATTAAGCGCATTCCTTATACAGTTTACCCAGAAGAAATATGTTCCTGGAGAAAGCTGCTGGCAGATGAAGCCAACTGCTCGCTAGAAACTGTTAAGCTTTCTAAGAGAAGAACCACCTCTCCAGTCATTCTTGTAGAAAGAGTAGTACTAGGGCTCAGAAAGTTGTAAGAGCAGTTTTCCCACCATTTGCTTTCCCAGATCCTTTCTCCTTCGTAAGATTCAGAACGTTCCCCTGTCGCTATGGATTAAAACAAAAAATAGACTAAACTTTCAGTCACAAAATTATCTGGTGTGGAGAAGGGTTAAGAATGAAGACAAATATTTACCCGCCTTGACCTCTAACTTGTGGGTTTTGGTAATTTGGATGTGAAATGTAAAACACCTTGCAAAGGAAAGGATTTACTGATATTGTTTATGCTTATGACAATTTTGGAGAATATACTATCTTGAGAATGTAAATTTCCCCCCAGTGCTTGTCCTGAAGAAATACAGTCTCCTACACATTCTGAAATTCTGAAAGTTAACAGAGGGGAAAAAATCCTAAGGATTTTACATAACAATTCAATTGAAATTGTGGTAATGCTGTGGCAATTGTAGTAAGAAGTCAAGATATAAAAGAATACAAATATTGAATACAATATTGCATACAAATGAAATACTGAGTACAAATACCAAAGGTTGGACCAGATCCTCCTTGAGATCCCTTCCAACCTGGTATTCTATGATTCTATGGCTCAGAAACTTTAAGTTTTGTGACAGTGGCACATTTAGCTTCTGAATTGACAAGATAAAACAGGAATAAGGCCAAAGTAGTTCAGTGTTTCTGTAGCACTTTCTAATCAGATCTATTTCTATCTGGATTTTCAGGATAACCCATTAGAGTAACAGATACAAGCACTGCTTCATATTTAAGTTTTGCGACAGCATCAGCAAAAGCGTGTACGTGAGGATCCTTGCTGTGGTGGTTGGTTCCTTTTTAACTTTAACCTTTATGTGCTTCTAAGAGCAAAAACCAGCCTGAAATGCATGCCTAATGGTACTTGAAAGCCTTTCAAAAAAAATTTACACTAAATTTCTGGCCATGTACACACAAGCACATGCAGCACAGCTATATGCACCCCTGAATTTGAGGGCATTTTCTACCACACATGTTTGTTATGCAATTTTCACATAGTCATAACTACGTTAAATCAAAGCCAACTGATGTCAATGCTAAAATGCTCAGAAGCCCCACAGCGAAGCATCTTTACATTTGGGAAGTGTTAATGTGCGATATAAACATTTTGTCTTCCAAAGCCACCATGTATACCAGAACGTCAAAAGCAATTAGCACAATATGCACAGAAACACACGCACATAGACATATATACAGAATATTCTCTAAGGGTATTTTTAACTGTGTGTAACCTCTGTGTTGGGAGACCTAAGACAAGGGGAGATCCACCTTTCCCTTTGCAAGTATATCACTGATTTAAATGAGAGAACATGCTGCGTAGGAACAGTGAAAGAACGATTTTTTTCTGGTCAGCAGTTTAAAAATTGTAATATATGCCTTAATGAGGGGGTTTTATGTTACAGGCTGGTGGGGAGGGCATGAAAGGGAGATAAATACATATATTTTCAGCATGAGAGCTATGCGAGTTCCGTGAATGGACTCCTATTGCCCAGCTGCCCCCCTAAAGAGCCAAGCTGTCACACGCAGGAAGGAAGAAACAAAGTGGTAAATTTGGTACTACCAGGAACTATCAGCTTAATGACTTATCACTGTCCTCCAGAGGAGCTGGGGTGAGGGTAAACGCAAGTATGAAGCAATGCTGTTATATGGCAAGGACTTGAACAACTCCTTCTCCAAAGATGAATGTAAAGCAGCTAGTACCTTCTTTCCTGGGATACGTAATAGCTGTTGCATTTGTCTCATGTAAATGACCAGGCTTCTGTGCCAACATGATATTTAAGCCAAAAGCAAGCATTAGAAATAAAACTCAACTCTGTGCAGTCACTGCTGTGCAGCTGAGCTCAGCGTGGCCTTTGTACAGATGGGGAAGAGAAAAGAACTCATAAAGCTGGTGGAAAACTTAACTAAAAACAAGTAATGTTTAATAAGAAAAAATAATAACTGAGAGAGAAAAAACCTTGTTTGCTGGACCTCTGTAAAACCCTACTCTCATATTTATCAGTGATACAACCAGGAGACAAGTGGACAAAGGCAACTTCACACAGTCAGAAGATGACCCACTCTATCCTCCATTCCCTTGCTATGTTCATAGCACAGAAACGTGGTCTCCTCCTCGCCCTCAGACACTGGGCGTAAGATGCAGTGACTTGGCCTGGTCCGGGATCTGCCAGCTATGCTACCCGGCACAGTGAAACAGCAGAAGGAACCGGGGCATGCCTTCTAGTAAAGATAATTTTGCAACTCCACATACGGAGTTTGGCATCAACAGGTAAACAGAGAAAAGCCACAAGTACGAATGTTCTGATTATTTTCACAGGTCAGATTTCTCACTAGCTCTGAAGAAACCCATCTAATTCATTATGCAGAGGCTGTGCTGCTTTTTCCAGTGATAGAAGATTTAAATAATCTTGGAGGGGAAAAGAAAAATAAAAATCTGCCTTGTATTGCAGGGCTAAGCAATACCTCTGGAATTACAAATCGTATTACACAAGCGCTGAAGTAGTGATGGATGAACCTGAATTCTTGCAGAGGTTCCGTTCAGTCATCTACAAAATGCACCTTGGCATTAGCACCACAAATCAGTGGTCAAACCTTCTGCTACCTATTTCCTGCAAAGTGAGTCACAGGTCTTCCCTAAGCGCCTTTTACCATGTGAGGCAGGAGCAGGCAGGAGTGCGGCTTTACACTGTGTTGGCAGCAAGACGTCATCATAACGTAGGGAGTCAACCATTGTATTATGCACAAAGAAAAAGACATTTTATTTTGTCTCAGTGCATTTGTTATTTTATTATACTGAAATACAATGCCCCTTTTCACCCAGAGAATAATTGACAAATGCATTATTTCCCAATTCATTGCCACAGAGCTGGAATGAGTCAAAATGTGCCTGAAAGAAATCCTCTTAAGCCATTATGACCTGCTATTTTTACTGTTCAATTTCAAGCGATTAACATGCCCATGAAAAAGGCAAGTTATACGCAAAACACTATTTGTTTGCCCAGTAGCATATACCTTGAGCACAGACACACAGCAAAGCAGTGTGGCCTCTGTATCTACTCTGCCTGGCATATGGAAAAGCCCATTGCAAATGTTCACAGTATAAACAGATAAACGCACTGCAATTCCCACTGGAAGATGCATCTAGAACCTACCCAGGTGGCTCATCTTTCCCTACCAAAAGCTTTTTGGCTATTATATTTGTGGTAATTATTAATTAGGGACATATAGATTCTTTCTTTAAAACAACCACCATATTTGTATTCTAGTAAACTATAATCCCAAAGTAATAAAAAAAAATTAAAAACTATTTTTGCTGTCACACACTGATGCAGCTGAAACGTCACACTTTGCAGCTTACTAGAGATTTTAAGTAATCTGGCAGAAAGGCTCCTGTAAAGTAAAGAGGCTGATAATGACTTAGGTTTTGTGTGTACCATTATGTACTTTTTTTCTTTCCCCCAGCGGACCTGGTAACATAATAGTTTTCAGAAAAATATATGGAGATTTCAGAAATCTGAACACCAACAACATTTTGCAGGCATACCTTGACAATGGAATTGGAAGAAGAGCTTCTCCACTGTATCGTACACAATGTACAAAGGCTGCATAATAGCCTTTAGGCTGCCAAGTCAAAATACCAGCAGACACAAGAATGAATTACAACCAACTAGACGTTAAAAGCACAGGTGCTTCCTCTGCCCTACTGTATGGGTCTTGCTAATCCACTCCCATGACATGGAAAGGTTTTTCCACTGGCCTGAAACATGCTGTGGAAAACAAGATTCAACACTGAGTGGCTCAAGCTGAAATGCACATGCAGTGTGTTCTCATCTGACCCGCCACGGCTTGTGGAAATCACTATGTGCACCAGAGCATGAAGACCAAGCGAGATGTTTAATGTCAGCATTGCTGCTGCTCAGCTTTAGTATACTTCAGAACTGACCTGAGGCACCCCAAGTGCTGCTATCACAAGTGTCACAAATACTATGAAGCTATCCAAGGGAAAAAATAAAAAAAGCTATTTTTACCCAGTTTGAAGTTTATACGCCCAGTTTCAGATTCTTCTTCTGAATATCTCTGCATACACCACCTTTGCTGATATTAAAAAGGTATGTTTCCTCATATGCCATGTTCTTAACAGGCAATAAACCCCTTATGGTCTATTGAGAATTAGGTTGCTAAATGTTTTAGGATTGCTGGAAAGTACAGAGGAGAAATAAAAACAGGTTAAAACAAAAGAAGAATAATGTATGCTCACTCAGGCTCTCAGCAGATACCAAGGACAACAGAATTCTCGGGGTGGGG
>VYZM01018437.1:105494-127743 GCA_013398915.1 Dromas ardeola
GCGATCTCCCTTTAGTTAAGGCACCTGAGTCTTAAAACTTAAATTTCTGCTGGGACCCGAACCCTTGAAGGGGTAAAGCGCTATTGAGAAGTGCCAGAAATAAGAAGAGGGGGACACACCCACACTTTGTCTTACAAAGTCTTCCTTGGTAAGACTTTCTCAGTGAAGCCCTTCTTACGGAGTCTTGGAGACAATCTGTTTCGGGAAAGCTGCTGACACAAGCAAAGAGTGAAGTAAGTGCCACTGTGGATCCATCCATGGACGAAAACAACAACTATTTTCAAACTAAGAGGATATTAAATGAAGTACTTTAAAATCCCAGGGTCACCTCTGCCAGTGAGGGGGATGCCAAGCAGCAGGTGCAGGGCTGTGAACCTCGCTGACGGAGAGCTCACCTCCAGTTTTACCACTGCACTACCCATCTGGAGAAGAGGTGTCCAGCTCGAAACTCTTCACTCACAGTTGCTGGCCCTTGTATCGTCTGTCACTAATAAGAAGATTTTAACACTGTCATCATTGTAGGCTGCTATCAAATCCCTCGTAGCCTTGCCTGCATCATCCTACAGCGGAGTCCAACATGTGCTTAGTATAACAGTGTTTCAGGAAAAGGAAAACATGCTGGAACACCTATAAAGTGGAATTAATTCATATTAATTCAGAATCTTATTTCATAAAACCTAATGCTGTTACCATGTAATCCGTTTCACACTATTGCCACCAGAAGTCTAAACTTTTAGCTTTGCTTTTCTCATGTGAGGATGATAAAAAGTAAAAGAACGTATAATGATACTTTAAACCCTAAATACAAGTCAAAAATATCTCATATATATTTAGTGAGGGACAGATCCCAAGTAAAGGGAATCCTGAAAGAAAATAATTTATAAAATAAGCATATGAAAACCCACAAAGCTATACAAGAAAAAGCCTCAGAAAACATGTCATGTTGAGGAAATATTATGCTGAGGCCTTCTTAACTTCAGTGATTAATTCTAGTACAATAGCTGCAACAAGAAGTTGAGAATCCTACCTTGACGATATTGTTAAGTCATGGCTTGTTTAAATAAAGAGTGGAAATTACATAAATTGAAATGTCTTTCTAAAATACCAGTATAACTCCCCTCAAACTTTTGAACAGGATATGGGAACCACTGGTGAATTTTTGGCCTTCTATTCTACAAGACAAATCTGTTAAATTTACGCTAAGTAACTTTTGCACATACAGTTCTAAAAATCAGGTGCATCAGGTAGAGGTAACAAGATGCAGAATGAGCAAAATTAGAAGCCACATACTGAGAATGTTTTCAATGGAGAGCAATCATCATGGCAGAAACTAACTAATCAGGAATAGTGGTAGGCAACTTACTCAATGCAGTCAGAAGCTTTATGTTTGTAGAATTGCTAATTAACCTACTGAACAAGAGAGACATGATTTCATAATCATTAAGTATTCTTGAAGTTTTTATGTAGTTGGCTTAATTCAATGTAGACAAATTAGTATATTAAAACTTTGACCTAGGTCCATTTCACATTTTCTGTCTTCTTTTCATTTTAATGAATTATTCTTCATAGAACCCAAGGACCTTTTCACAGCAAAAAAAAAAAAANAAAAAAAAAAAAAAAAAAAAAGTGCTTTCTTTGTCACCCACTAGTGAATCACATCTCGGAATTAGTATCAGTTTCCTGTTTTCCCTCGTAGTGCAAATTTACAGTCACTGTGGGGTTTGGGTTTTTTTTCAGTAATGTCCTATCAGCTTACATTTACTGATACCATGGTATTCAGGTTTTCAAGAAAAAAAAAGATGTGTAATGTATAAAGGATCCCAAGAGGAAGAACTGAACATTGGTATTGCATGATAATTTAAATTTCTTACTAAATGAATAGAGAAAGTTGCTTTGAATTAAGAACATCAACATTGTTGTATCTTAATACAGTCAGACTTTATATTAACATGCAAGCTAAATCAGTCTTGACGCAACAGAAAATACAATAGAGTAAGAGAAAGAGTCAGAGTAATAGCAACATTTTAGAAGCTGGATGTAAAATATGTCAGCAATATTGTACACCATGGATTCTTGACAAGCCTACTGCTACTTACCTGCTGTTAAAATTAAAAAAAAAAAAATTGGAAAAATTATCAGTACAGGAGGAAAAAGAAAACAAGGCTAGAAAGCAAGAGAGGATTTCACAATAAATTGTTTCCATTGAAAAGGGGTTGAGAGTTAGCTTTCCATTTTAAAAATACTTTATATCTGATCTATTTACTCCCATCTAGAAATGCGTGCATCGCCTTGATTCTTGCACAGCCCTGCGGCATTGTTACTCCACTGTAAGCAGTAACTAATACATATTTTTCATCCAAAATATGTATTTGTTTTAATGTAGGTTTTTCATCAGCATCACAGTCTGCAAGGAAGAAACTCCCAAACATTTCAATTTATTCATTCTCACAACTTTCCTGTCTGCAGTAAGTATATCACAGCTTGATAAACAGCAGTATACAGAAGATAATTGTTTTGTTCCAGTTGACCCGTGGCAGAGCCAGCAAGAAGAACCAGGTAATCCTGTGTTCCAGTCACTTGTTCTTTCTACAAAGTGATAATAATAATTCCTTAAGGAAGCCAGCTTAAAAATTCTTGTTCTATCAAGAATAGGAGGAGAGTTCCTATACCTAGACCTGATACTTGTTGCTAATTTTCTTAACTTTGCTGCCTCTTCATAGATTAAAAAAAAAAATCATTAATAAGATTACATTTATTGTTATTTACTGACTACTCTTGCACAGCTATTGTACTACAGACCTGATCAAAGCAAAACTGCAGATGGGTTAATAAGTTCCCAAATTCTAGCAACTAGACAGGGCAATAAAAAGAAAAAAGTGTTTTATGTGTACTTTGATCATTAAGTCAGTAGCTTATGGAAAAGGAGGATGTATTTTCTCTACTTGATTGTATAGCTTTACAACATAATACAAACAGTGAAGGATAAGTTATTCTTAAGATATTAGAATTGTTTTACTAAATGATAAATTTTGGCTTCCTAAGGATTGTCTGTGCATCACTACTGCTTGTCGTCAGCGAATTGCTAAAAGGCAGGCATAACTCAGACTTTATTACATAGAGTCAGGGTTTACTCATCCCTAGGGAAGTCTTTTTTGGAACCATTTCCTGTCTTCAAGAAGATAATCACTTTTTCAACAGCTGTTCCGTGCATATCTGCTTTCTGCTATCATTTGGGCCAAGAAAGGTGGAGCAGCCTGTTGTTTTCCTGACTCAGCACTGGGCACCCTGCTCCGCCCCCACCGAGTTTGTTCACCAGTGTCAAACGGAAGCGGTGGCGTCACTGCTGTCTGGCCTTGATTCAGACCACAGAGTCAATCAGTCTAGACAGCCTGCGAGCGTAGCCACATACCCCTATATGGTATTACACCCCCCTGCCTCAACATGGGAAAAAAACCAAAGTGTACAGGTTTGGGATTATACTTCTAATCAAAGCCAAGCTTACTGTAAATGAGGGAAAGTATTTTGTGTTGCAGAAGAGACTGAGTGATTCCATTGCTTACATTGCACTACTATGACATGGACAGAGGAATGAAAGCCTAAAACAGACTTTGCTGTTAATGGAAACGCCCTTCCAGTGAAAATGTGATTTTTCTTTACTAGCTTATTTAGTTCTCAGCATGACTAACAAATAAAGAGCAGCTACTGAGATCATCAAATGAATTATATGTTTCTGTATTTACTCTCCTGTTATCTCTAGCTTTCAGTTTACAGGCCACTAACCTATTAATTGATGAAAAATTAACCACTAAGAAGTGGGCAGAGAACTGGCATTCCTTTTAACAAGATACTGAAGTTTTTGTCTTTATAATTGAATAAAATTATTTTGGAATTCTTTGGAGTCTAAAGAACTTTTTTCCATTATTCAATAGATAAAACTAATTTCCTGTTACAAGTTGTTAGTCTTGTTAGTTTTTACTCATATAGCTAGTTATTAACACAGCTGAATAAAACTTTGCAAGATACAAAGCACTTTCGGCGGACAGATACTGATTTTTTTGCTATTCCCGAGTCTCCAACCTGTAACATTGACAGAGTATTTCAGAGTATTTTCCCTTTGCAATTATGTCTCCTTCTCATGACATGGCACTCATCAGCAAGAAACAGACAGAGTCCTATAATTTGGTAGAAATTGTGAGTGTGCAAACCACCATGGTCCTACTTAAAAGGCTCAGCAAGGTGTCCTGTATACAAGTGATAAGCTTCAGGCTCTTAGCAGATCCAGTGCTTTATAGTATCAGTAGTATTAATATCTGGAGCAAAGAAAGGATTATCACTGATTTGTTCATCGATACTACTATTAGTCTCCCAGAAAAGCCTTTACCAACATGTGAGTGTTACTACATGTTTTGGTCTTGTGACATCCAGACACCTGGACCTGTAAAGCAGATTAGCCGCCCGGGACAGATCTTTTAAGAAAAATAACTCAATTGCCAACAAGGCAGTAGAAAGCAAGCCTAACTTGACCAAAAAGATGGACTTTACATATTATTTTGTTTTGGTCCTTTACATATTATTTTGTTTTGGTCCTTTACATACTATTCTATTTTGGTCAGTTGATGCCTTTTGTTTCTATTTTGTTTAATATTCACTTTCTTGAAAAAAACCCAAACATTAAATCTGAAAACTATGGGTGAGAAACACAAGGAACCCACTACAGCGATAAGCTTGATTTGCCATATTATTCCTACAAGAAACTCATCAGCTGTCCTTAGCCAAACGCTACAGGGCAATGTTTTATTTAGGACAATAAGGGTATGACTATGTTTTTAAAATCAGTTTCTAGCTGGTGAACAACGCTCAGCGTAGAGTTTGAAATCTTCCATTTCAAAAACAAGTGAGTCGTACCAGGAATTTTTTTTCTGATTTTTTCAGTACAGATTACTGAGTATTACTTCAGTATTAGTCAGTGTCTTTCCACCATCCCCTCCTTGTGTTCATACCATTAAAGTCAGAGATAGCTTTGCTTGATTTACAAAAGGATTCATAGTTCTTCAGTCTAACAAAATTAGTCATTATAAATCATGTTTGTCTCAATTTTTGCTTCAAAGAGCACTTCTGCAGATTTAACAGCCAACCATATCCTCACATTGCTCAGTAACACCTCCAAAGATGTAAATGTTTTTAAAAGATATTTTTAAACAGTATTTTTCCTATAGAGAAAAGGATCAACAGGAAATAATGTAATAAAGGAGAAATGGATCAGGAAAAAACCCAATCTCTGTAATATTCTCTACACGATCTCAATAAAAATGCTTTCATATTATTCATGCATATGAGAGATGTAATAGAGAGACAAAAAGTTAAATATCACCCTGGTCCATTAAGGGACAGGATGTGGGAACACACCAACGCGGAAGGGAAAGCCTGGGAAGTTGCCACACCTTACCTCCAGAATCAGCGTAGTGCCCTCGGCTAACCACGGTGAAGCAGCTTTCAGAAGACAGGCAGGGAGACACAGGGGTCTCGTGTCCTCTGGTAGGAAAAGTCTCAGCAGAGCTTTCTAGAAGGGGATGGGATGGATTTGCTAATCTAGAGAGTGTAATGGATTTGGCTTTCTGCTTCTAGAGTAGGAAAAGAAAACAGATGAGAGGAAGCATTGGAGCCACATGCTTTCTTTGCCCTTTCATCTTGCACAGAGTATGTGTATTGTGTCCAGAAGGTGTTTCTGTATTTCTGCTTCTCCTTCCCTACTGAAACAGCTCCAGAGATGCTATGCAATATCAGGCTAGATGAAAAAGCTCCATCACCCTTTACTACTGCAGTGGAAGCTGGTGGGCTGGTTCTGTCTTCAGATTAGTCCTGTGCTTCTGGTTTTATCATGCAGAGCTAGTAAATACACAGCAAGCATAATTAATACAAGAGTACTAACACTACACTTGAATAAATAATCATCCCTACTATCTCTTTGTTACTTTCGCCTCCACCTTTTTCTTCATTTCCAGAGAAGGTAAATTGCACACTGCATGCCATGAATTTAACTCCACCTTTTTACAGTCACAAAAGATCCTCTAGAAGACACTGCTTTTGCACAGTTCCCCAAAGGTGAGGAAAAAATCATTATTCATCCATCATCAATTCTTAGTTGTGTCTAAATTTCTTTAACCTTTCCCTTCTTTTGGCTGTCATTGTTTTCATACCATTTTAAGTACTGTCCTTTCTGATGAGACCATCAACCATAGCAAATGCATACAGAGCACATTACTAGAACACACACAGAGTTTTTATTTAGAAAGTGGAAGTGACTATGCCTGGCAGAAATACTTGTGAAACAGTATTCTACTAAGAGCAAAGAGAAACAGAACACTCCCTGTAGCCAGGATCTATAGGCACAGAAGACAAGGGTCACTTCCTAGCAGATTTCCATTTATGGAGAATTTCCAGAAGACAAGAGGCATCTTCTAGTTTTCTTACATTCCTGCCTGCTCCTGGTTATACAGAAATACCAGAGATCTCTGGTTCCTGTTACAGAGATATCGCCATTCCTGTCATTAGCGCAAGTAATCCATTTAGTAAAAGCATAGCAGTTTATGTACAACTTTATTCCTTGGTTTTTAAGATTTTTTCCTATGTTTTTTTTCATCATGCATTTTCAAAGTAAACTAATAAAGCTCAGTCTCAAAGAGCAGTTGTCTTTTCTTTTCAGTTTACTATTCCAGAAACACAGTGCCACATCTTGCCTTAAGTATCTGTTCTCTAGTGCTCCTGTATTACAGTGACACTTCTACCTTGTTGCTACAGGATTTGAAACAAAGCAAAGTTTAACAACTTATGAAGAATTCCCTGGTTAGTGATATAAAAAAAAAATTCTTCAGACTACTGTATGCTTAGTAATGAGTTCGGACTTTAAACATGTTGAAGAACTATATGGCAAAATAATAGTAGCATGCAGAGCAAGTAAGATTGAAAGGCAATGGAGTAGAGCCAAGCTCCTTTCTATCTGATAGGGAAGGGATATTATGATGTGCTAATACTTCAGATATCCTCTAACAAGCTAAATCCGTTACTCAGAATGTTCTTTTATACTCAAATACTGCAACCTTCTAGTGCTTTTGTAAGACAAACTGACATGGAAAAAGATATTTCCCTCCTCTCAAAAAGCGTTTCAGGAGTTTGAGCCCAGGCATCCTGTGCCTTGATAAACCAGATCAGCCATCAGCTCTAGTCTTTTGACTTCAGAAGACACATTACCATCTTACAGAACACCCCAGAGTTCAAACTTCCTTCCTCTCCCCCATCCAAAAATCCCCTTTCTCCCTAAACAAACCAAGACCTAACTTCACCCTCAATTTTACAACCACCACATTTTGATCTTCTATATCCACAGAACACTGTTCTGCCTGGCATTAACATTAAACCAAAGCATATTGTTACCTACAAAGCGCTATACTGGTGACTACATCTTTGCTGGGTTAAAGAATAAATTAATATTTAAGTCAAGGAATAAAGTTAAAGAAAACAGATCAATACAGAATCAGGTCTCTAATCATTCTAACCGGCAACCTGGGGAGGGGTAGGGGGGAAGTTTAGTGTGTTTTGTTGTTTGTTTTGTTTGGATTTTGTTGGGTTTCTTAAGTTATTATTGTCTGCTTTTAAGACATCAGCCTGCAATTGCCAGGTAGTTGTTCCAATAGACTCATAGTCAGGTGCTTCTGGTGAAAACTTCTGGAATACAAGAGTTTTTTGCAGCTATCAAAAAGAAGCCTGCCAGTTAGTGCTGACAACAGTTATCAGGGATAGAAACTGAAGACACTTCTGTGCTTTGAATGAAAAGCATATTTAAAAGCTTTTTTCCTTTTTGCTGTCTTGGGGGAAAGTCCTCATTCCACTTCTTCCTGCCTCTCCATAGATACAAAGAATGGGCAATTATTTATGTATAGCAAGTATTCTGTAGAATGCTAGCTCTATATTTCTGTGTGGGAGACACTGTGTGGGACAAAATCTAGAATCACTATTTATAGAACACAGGCTTTTTATATTGACAAGAAAAAGACTGGAAAGTCTGTGGTATAAGGCTAATACTGCTGATGCAAAGTGTAGTTCTGACACCTACCAGCTTCTTATTCAAGGAAAAAGTTCATAAAGGTGAGACAATGGCAGTTAAACACCTTTTGGTTCCTTATAGTTTATCCCCTCTCATCATTTTTTACTCTAGTCTGATAGACATTTGAAGAGATAAGGTCTTTGCTAGGTCCTTTCTGACTAACTTTCCTAATCCTTCTCTCTGTTTTATAAACAAAACTCTAGAGTGTTTTGAGCTGCATTAGGAGAGCACACTACCAGGCAATATTGTGCTTTGCTCCATGCCCATGGAGGGAGCCCAAAGGGAGACAGCTTAACCAACAATTACTACACCAGTTGATATGGACTGGAGAGATCAGTCAGAAAAGCCTCCCTTATGCAGTGTTTATACTTGGAACAGAGAGAAGACAACAAAAGGAAGTGATGAAGAGTGAAGATTAAAGGTTTATTGACTAGAAACTTTGCTGTTAACCGATTTTAAGGAGGCATTTCATTACAGCTATAGAATCATTGAAGTGGAGGTCAATTCATCTTTTTCTTTAGTCTACTGTTCTGAAACCACGACAACTAAACTACTTGACATGTCAGACATTACTAAGGTTGGTAGAAAACACTGACTGAGAGTTTGCAATGGATTTGTATTACTGCATAGAGACCAAGCTACCATAATGTCTTCAATCCAATCTTCACATGCAGTGTTCAGAGCACAAAACTGGTGGCCTCAGTATAAGAAGGTAAACCAAGGAATAAAACAGGAACAGAGATGAAACACTAACAGGACAAAAGGTCTCCTAGAATAGCAAGCCAGTTAAAATTTATTAGATGTCTGAGAAATGTAAGGTTTTAGCTGATTTTCTACAACTACAAAAGATGCACTACACCCATATTATACGCTGACAAGACAGTTTCATTCCAGCACAGGTCCAAGGATGCAGCATCCTTAGAACACATTTCCCTAATGGCTGACTGTACAGAGAATATCTTTTTGACTTGTGAACCTTTGTAATAATTTGCTCCTTGCTTCCCTTCAGGAATACTTCTACTTTCCATACATTTTATATAGCAATTTGGGTGTTTTGTTTTGTTTTTTTTTTGTTTTGTTTTTTTTTTTTTTTAAAGGAAAGATGTGATGCTTTCTTTTCCATTGTATCCTGCTTTAATTTAGGAGTCCATCTCATTTTTGAATTCTGATTGGGTGTACTTCAGGAACATTTCTAGTTTTAAGCCAGTCTTGCTCAAATTTATGTCCAGATGTATTACACTCTGTATACTTTTTCAATCACAAATGTAAAATAAAGAGATTACCTCTGAGGTCTCTTTCAGTAACACAAATGAAATGCTGCTATTTTATGATCGAAAGAACTGATTATTTTTGCCATTCATTTCAATAATGTGCTATGAAGGAGCCTAGTGTGGTCACATATTAGGGCTATAACATCATAAATAAATAAAACATCTTGGCCTTATTGCTAACACCAGCAACAGTCACTCTCTGTAAAAAGACAGAGCATCTATTGAAATGAAAAAACTAAAAGTGACAGACTAAGCCAAGGTCACTTCTAAGCCTCTAATACTAGTGTGAGGGGAAAAAGAGAAGGGTGATTTACCAATATCACTGTAAAAGCATTTAATGTGCTACACAAAATACATCCGGTACCTAACTGGGAACAAAGACTATTTGCTTCATTAAAGATTTTTCTGACTAAGGCCCATTCATAGCAAAGAATCAAGCACCTTAAGAGAGAAAGTTTGTAATTTTGTTAAAAAACCTGTTTCTAGCACTAAAATACATCAAAAGATTGTGTTCTTCACAACTGAAAAACATCAATTTTTTTTATATCCGCTTTCTCTACTTGGCATCAAGTCAAAACAGAGGAAGGCATAGGATATCATTTCCTCCAAGTATTTTTCCCTAGAGATCTAGTAACACAAGCTAGTAGAGTCATGTTCAAAACAAGAGGTAGCAGAGCTATGGAACTGCTGGGTTTCCAAAAGATAGTAAAAATGTATGGGGATTCCCCAGGAGAAACAGGAAACGTATTTGGAAAAGAAAGCCATCACAGGCTACATGTAGTAGAGGAAGTATTCCAGATTAAAAATCGTTGGAAGCTATGTATGACAAGCACTCCTGAGAAGTACATGGGCTTGTCCTTTTCTTACCTTGCTTCCCCACACATCTGGTTTTTGGAGTGTGATAAATGGTCTCTTGGTCTGATGCAGTGCAGCTGCTGTTACTTTTTTTTTTTTTTGCTGTTCCCCTGGCCTTCCCAGATCTCATTTTCCCATGATGTTATTCAGGGGATAGTCAGGTGAACATATATGAAAGATACTCGCTTATTAGGGCAATCTCATTCTCTCAACTTAGGGCTGTAATAGTTTCACTGAGGGGAAAAAAAGATCTAACTTTGTAAGGTTTGTAGTCTAGTCACTTAATCACTCCACAGTTTCAGTAAGTTACTCAAAAGCAACACATGGAACAAGAATAACACTGTTTATGAAACTTCCAAGTATGTTATTTGCAAGATATATAAGCTTACAAAATATTTAAGCCTGCATTCCTTATTATATTCAGGTAATTTTTAAGAAGGGGCATAAACATTGCAAAATAAGTAGAAGTCAGCATTCAGAATGTCCAAGACAAGCTTTTGGACACTTGTTATTTCACACATCTGACCAAAGAACTGTGAAAGAAAATATTATAAAAATGTACTAGTTTGTATGTGTAGGTTCTTTTTGTACAATCTATTTGTTAAATAAACACCATCTATTATGACAATACTGAATTACCAAGAAAAGTACCACTGCTCCATCCAAAGTTTTGCAACAGTAAAATCTCCCCTTAATAAAAGGCAGTTAGGGAGCACTGTCCATTAAGAAACGGCAACATTTCCATGACAAACAACTAATAGATATTGTAATATTTGAGGTCACTCTTTACATTTAATTTTTTTCTCCAAGTTTTTTCCAGGCCTTTATCAGCAGTGCTTATTATAAAAGAAGTGGGGAGCTCTGAGTAACAAAGCAGTGGCAAGCATGAAATTCAATCACACAGGTTGCTAAAAAAAAAAAAAAATCCCAGAATTTAAAGCTAGCCAGTTTAAGCAGTTTTTCTGCATGACAGAAATGGGATTTTAACATACATCAAAATTTGAAGCCAACAAAATATGCTACTTCCACAACAGCAAGCACCAGGAAGGAAAGGCATGGGTTTTCTACAGCATTTTTTAAATACGGTTTTGTCTACACTGGTGTCCAGTAATAAAGGTGCTGTGAAGGCAGAGTGCTACACTAGCATATTCCCTCAAGAAATATTAAAGCCACAGCTACACTACACTTCTCACATAGTATTCATTTGAGTTATGAGTAAAACAAGATGATGCAAACAGTGGTGCAGGCTGCAAGGGATAGCAATACATTTTATTGCAGAGGTGCTTCTTGCCAGGCTTATGATCCTTTACAGCCTGACCTCAGCCCAGTAAGTGCCTCAGACGGAGCTTCCTACTCCTGTAACAATGAAATACTGTATTTTTGACCCATACAAACTGGACGGTCACTGAAGTGAAGATACTGCTATTTTAGGATTCAGATTGTATCTCATTTTTCCGTGACTCATTCACTTTACATCAGATTAATTTTGGGAAACTTGCATTAATGAGAACAACTCGGTGGCAAGTCACGTTCAGGTAGACTCTATTCTATCACAGTGCTTATTTCCAAGATGTTAAAAATTAATCTACCGCAAGAAAGGTCTTTGCATTCATTTTTAATTGAGCATTTGACTGAAACTCCCTGGCAGCTGCAAATTTAGGCTTAACTCACAGGATTGAGAACTTTTAACAGGTCATATTTAAGCCTATATTCAAGCAGAAGGAACAGGAAGAAGCATAGTGCTACTAATCCTTAAAAGCATGCCTGAATACTATACTAACAAAGACTTCTTGAAAAGCAGTCACCCTGTTTTTATGGTTAGAAATCTAGACATACCAACCAAACCAAGAGGCTAGAACAATCCCAGTCAGAAGCACCAGAGTAAGTTGAAAGGGAACAGTGAAAACCAAAAAGGGATAGCAAACTATTGTTTTCTGACCACGTGAAGTAATGTGTCAGTGACTACTGCCTATGAAAAGTAAGTGTCTTCAACATACAGATATTCAACATATTCAAATACCATGCAAGGTGACTGTCCTAACGTTTAAATGACACATGGACAAAGGAGTATGTACCACAGCTGAGCCCTTTAGACCCAAAAGGACACACATGCATTCTGCCCATCTGTGTTTTATTACCTGAAATTAGTATGAGTTACTCTATCATTCCTTCACTGTAAAATGCAAATAATTAACAACATTGTCACAATTGTGGCAAAGTTTTAGCCTATTTAGATCAGTGAATCGGATCAGTATTACAGAAATCAGTATTATATATAATATACCAGCATCTAAGACACAAAATACAGAAAGCCATTTTAATCCTTGATAATGATTAAATTACTTTTATTCCAATTTAAAATATACAACTTTGAAAAATTATGCATCATACATTCAAATATGAATCACATTCTTAAGTGTCCCGATATCCAGGTATCCTATTGCTGGCCAGTATAATACAATAATCTGTCAACACTGTTTATTTATGGCCATAGGAGAAAAATCTCCATAAATAAATATGTATATCTGATATTGCAGCTTTTCCTTAAACACTTACATTTTAGAAGTCAATTTCAGTAGGCCTCTGTCTCCCAAACACTGCTTCTTGTTCCTGTAGGAGAAAAGAAATTCCAAAGATCCCAAAAAGGGCAAAAAATGTCTAAATCAGCTAGTTTAGAAATAGCATTCAAGATATGGGTCAATTTAGCAGTGTCAGAACTATTAAAGCTAATATTACCAGCCAAAAGCAGTTCGAGAAAGCTCACTAACAATGCCATGAATCTTAATGGTTTTTAAATAGTAATTTAAAAGCTTTAGAAAAAAAAAATCAATATAAACAGTATCATTTGTACAGCAATACTGTTGCAGATACTATTAGGAGCATGGCAAGGAGGCATAACCTACAGCCCCCTTGAAAAAGCACCAAGCCATCTTTATGGCAGGGATTCAATGAAGTTTAAAAGGACACCTTGACTTTCATTTAAGCCTGACAGTAAGTGCCCCCTGCAGGATAGAACACTGCTCCCTTTGAGGCAACTTACTACTGCGTAACTTCATTATTTATAAAACACCAAAGATATGACAGGCATTTTCTAGACCATAACATCCCTGCTCTGCAGAGCTTGAAGTATCACTAATATAAAAAACCCAGTGGGGAAAGAATGAGACTCAAATAGCAATGAGCGATGTATAGCATGTACTAAATCAGTTAATGGATGGGTAGGAGATAAGAACAGTAGGGGAAAAAAGTCATCTGCTGAATTTTATACTGCATGAAGTGTAGAAAAAAATTGTAATTGCAGTTAGCCCTAATTTAACTGAAGCCAACATCATCACTTCTATATCAGGACTAGAGAGAAAAATGTTATCACTGTATTAGAAAATGAAGTTATTAACCGTTTGATATGATATCCTAACTTAGAGAAAAAAATCAACACAGGTATTTTAAAGTTGATAGTTTTTATTTACAGTTTTGTTGGCAAAAGGAGGTGGGAAAATTTAAAACATTTTAAACAGAGGGCACCATATTGTATTGTATGACGTATCAGTTCACAATCTGTATCTTCAGTATCCAGCTGATCAAATAAAGCTAATCACCACTTAAAGAAGCATAATCTGCATCAGCTCCATTAGAGCATACTGCCTAAAACCACTTCAGGCAGTTTCTAAATCAACACAATCACTAATAAAAACGCAGTTCTGGTGAAGAATGTATACTTTCTTTTTTTTTTTTTTGCTGTACCTGGTATCAAATTGCCCACTTGCATACTGGCAAAGCAGTTACACTTCCTACTTTTAGTTGAAAGTTATAACCTCATTTTCTGCAGATTCATCTGTCAGGTAATTCTGAACTACTTTGAATATTTTACTGTAAGCATAGTCGAGATTGGAGCAGATGAGACTGAAGGAAAATATTCCTATGATGTGCCCATCAGAATCAGCTGGGTAACCATAAACATCCTGTTTAAGAATTCTATTCAAAAAGGAGAAAAAGCGTAGTCAGTTTTCACTTTGTCACATCGATTTAATTCCTCACTTGAGCTTTTTAATTCATTCTTCTAAATCAAGGGTGTTTAGTTCTTCTTCTAGTTCATCCAAGTCCTCTCCAGTAAAAAGATTTTCATCAACTGGAACTGCATCAATTACTCCATTTTCCAACTCCCCATCTCCATCATTATCTTCCTCTATATCATTTTGCTCACTGCTGTTTATATCACCACCAGAAGCTTCACTTAATTTATTATCTGAAAATAAAAATATTCTTACGCATTTCAGTGTCACAAGGCACTAATTCACATTACTACTAAACAGACTTTAAAGTTTTGAAACTATAAAGAATTTACTTTATTTTAAATATATGTAGACTTACATTGGTTAAATTGCATGTACCTAATATGCAGGTTTGGATCATCAGTTATTAAAACAGATTAAAAAAAATAACTCCCAACTCCTCAAACTCCCATTTTCATAACTGGGTAAAATTTAATTAGCTACTCCTACTGAATGCCTGCACTTAAAAGGCTCAGGGTCTTAAATAGCATTTCATGTGTTTCACAAATGCACCAAGATCAAGACTTCAAGACTTTGCCCTAAGAAATTAAAAGCTAACTTAAGACAGATAGAAAATACGAAGAAAAGCTTGGATTTTTGTTGATATTATTCATTCAGTCATTTACTAAATCTGAAAAAAAAGGGAAACCGCTAAAACAAACATCTTAAAGATTTACTTGAGTGGCCATAAACACTATCTTTTATTTAATCTTGAAGTTAAGAAATTAAGAAGTGCATAGCATTTACTAGAAGATTTTTCTTTAGTAACTCCATGTATCATTGATAGTAATTTCACTCCCCCCACCCTTTTTAAACAAATACTTCTTTTCAGCAGATCAGTAATTCAATTCTATCTACCTTTTGGGAAGCTCTTAACAATTCAATGACATATTAATGATGCCTAAATAATGAACTTACCATCTTTTTCTATTGAACTGTAAGTGCTGAATCGCTCAGGACTAGCCACAGTAATACCAGTCTCATCTACAGCTTTTGGGACATACAGGTTCAAGTCTACATCATTTATGCACACAGGGTCTTCACTCTGAAAAACCAAGATTCTCTGCATGAATTTTTACAGAAATTCTCATTTCTGCAGGATTCCTACTAAGTTTTTTAAATCTTTCTTTTGACACCAGAATTTTGACAGGATATACTCTGTAGCAGTGTTAAATTAAAAACCAAGCTTATTAATTGCACTATAAGAACTCTCAAATTAAAAGTTTTCAAACCTGAATGTAACCTGAAATACTATTCAAGTTAATACTCTTCTTTACCTCATCATCTTCTCCTGTTCCTTGAATATAATGGGTGTCATCTGCTTCTTCATCATCTGCATCAACCAACTCTGGTCGAAACTCAAATACTTCACGTCCACTAATCTATTCACATAAAAAGAAATCTTAATTTATCACTTCATGGAATTTATACTGCTGTAAAAAAAAAAAGCAAAAAAAGCAATTCCAGGCTAGCTACCTTATTACAAAAAAAACTTATTTACTCTTTCTTCTTACATTAAGAATTGGAGTGTAGAACATACCACCAATGCTTTGCCAGCTTTAAAATCTGCTTTCCTCCTCTCCATATCTTGCTCAGCCTTATCAATTTTTTCTTGTCTTTTTCTTCTCTTCCATGCAATAAAACACTCTAGAGTAATTTTGGTAACATTTGGTCCTAAGGCAGCACGCTGTCAAGTAAAGAGACTGATTAATGCTAGAAACTGTTTCCAAACGCTATAACAAATTAGAGAGTTAATTACTCTTTTCCAGAAACTAATTGAAAACATTTCTTTCTAATTCATTCTTCACTCTCACCACTACTAAACATGCACCATCAACTTCAAGTTTGACTCAACACAGAATTTTCCAGTTAGTAAGATGAGGCGACATAAAGTTAACATGAAAGTGGAGGAGGAAAGAAACCAACAACAATAGCTCAGGTTGTCCTCAAATTGACACTGCCATGCAATGGTGACAGAAATAAGCAGAGCAGCAGTGTTAACGCCTTCAGAAGGCCCTCTTCTCTTGGTGTTGCTTGCTCATTACAGAGAGGAGATGAGCTACAATGGATAACTGGGATGCGAGAACTAAGGAGGCAGACAGTGAGCTGGCAATGAGAAAGGCCCATAGAGGCAGTTGTAGTAGATCAAGGAAAAATAGCAGTAAGAAATAGAAGCCTCCTAGAAGAGGATTAGCAACACCTGCACTAAGTACACAGCTATAGTTTCATCTATTCACTAAGTAATAATTTCTAAACAAAAACATGAATCAAATACTATACCCTAGCTCATACAGCTATAAAAACACTTTATATTTTTTAATTATTGATTAGGAAAATATTTACAACTGTCTCTTCAGAGTACAAAAACAAATACCACCAAAAGATACCTGTCTGACAATTTTACCTCTTTTTCTATTAGATCTTCTAAAGAAATTTCATCTTGCTTTTCCTCCTTCTTTTTGTCTTTTTTTAATACAAAACCTGGAGGGAGAGCATGACGATACATGCAGTTGTCTCCTCCGCCTGGACAGACCCAAAACCATCCATATTTGTTGTTCTCAATAGCATCAAGGAAATATTTGCAGACCTGTATAAAACAATGGTTGTTAGCACCACATTCTCTTTTCATCCCCAGCAATTTATACTACATATAAAGCTACTATATGTTGGAAGTACAATAATTCAAAGCCAGTAGAGCTCAAAACTGAAGAAACATGTGAAATGCATTGCTACTAAAAAAGTAGACAAAAGAAGTGCAACTAATTATCCAGAATTCGTGTAGTCAAAAGCTTTTTCCCCTAAATATAATCCCAATTTAAAAAGGCAGGATGATTCAGAAGACCGGCAACTGTGTACTACTGTAAACCCAGTTGCGCATGTAAAAGCATGCCAACGGTCTTTCCCTTCCTGCTCGCCAACATCAGTATAGTTCTAATCAAAATAAATACAATCTGCCTCAGATGTTAAACCTTCCATCTCATGATCTTGAGGTAGAGATGCTATTCCGGAACTTTTAACAAGCAATTCTAGTTCACACTTAGTCATATCAAAGTTTAATTTTTGCAAATTTAAGAAGTATCAAAAGAGTATCTAATAATTTGGTATTGAAAACAAGGTGAAATAGTTCTGAAGAATGAAAAAGGGATTAAGATATTATACCATTTAGTGCACAAACTAAAGAGTATTCCTGAAGCTACAGGTCAGGAACTACAAATGACTCTCAATTAGTAAATTTCAGCTTACAGGAGAAAATTTAAGCTTATATGCTTATATGTCATCCAGTGTATAAATAAGCCAATATATATGTAGCAGTCACTGGAATGAGATGACAGAACTAACTCATCACAATACTTAAATCTTCTAAGCAAACAGGATGCATATTACTGATTACTTTAGCATTTCTATTTTGAAAGCACTTCACCTACTATCCATCTGTATTTTACATGAGAAAATACCTTATGATTGAAAGCGCTTCGGGGTGGTTTTTTTTTTAATACATTACTAGAAATACTATGAGCCCAACTGTATACTCAAAATATTGTTATAATATTCCATTCAAAATCTTTAGATAACAATAAACATATCTAATACCAGTCTGCATTTGATTCTCTCTATTAAAGCACAATAAATAAAAAAAAGTACATACTATTTGAGTTTTGGGTTTTTTCTTTTCTGCCTCACCATGCTTCTTGTTCACCACTTCTTCCAGCTTCTTCTCGTCCCAGTTATCCATTGTATCTAGAAAAAAAAAAAAACAACAGATGGTTTCACAAAAAATTTCAAATACTAAACAACGCTGTCATATTGCTTTTCTCCCTAATAACAGTTTTAACATGCAATTCTTACATTTTAGTTAGTTTATAGTTATGGAAAATAAATTAAGGTTTTGATTATAAAATTCTCACACTCTTCCATGCTGCTCACAAGACAATTTCCTCAAAAGCCTTAGAAATTTATATTTGAACATGCACGAAGTGTGTTTCAGTTAAAGACTAAAAAATGTGTCACTCCATCTGTACACTACTGAGCGTGGACAAGGGACATGAAGGAAGATGACTGAATAAAAGAGAAGGTTGGAGGCTGATGTCCAGAAATACAGATAACGTAACTCGATGCTCGAAAGAGATAATCCCAAATTTTCTGTGTTAAAGTTAAAAGAAGGTGCCATCAAAAGCAGCAAGATCAGCAATGGTAACAGTAGTAGTGAATCTATGGGATCCTATCATATTCATTTAGGACGACACAGGCTAAAATTCAAATAAAGACCCAGACATGATGAATTGTGGAAAAACTAAATAAATTATTTTGACTATGAAATCTCTAACCCCTGCTAAGTAGGAGTAAAATCCAGAATGCTTTGCCAACAAATGATTTGTGGAAAGGTTATCAAGTCACAGAAAAAATTCCAAAATATCCTGAATTCTAGAACCATGCACATTTGGGCAAACACTAGTAATAGTTCTGGAAGGCAGCTATGGTTGCTCATTACACTTCCTCCTTTTGCACTTTGGTTTTACAGAACTTAGAAGAAACTAGCAACTCTAAGAAAGACCAAATACTCTATAACTTGCTACTGGTATGACGTAATACGTTACACAGCAAAATTAAAAAACCACCATCCAATATCATTAAGACACACTTCTTTTTCTAAACAAGGCCTAAAGAATACTTGTGAGCACACTTTTTAAAGTAAGTTTCACTGTTGTTGGTAAGTTTGAACACAGTGGTATGGGTTGCTGTGGTCATCGATCAGGCTCTTCAGGATCATAACCACAACATGAGATGACTCTTAACCTTAAAAAAATCCAGATTCAGAATAGTTTAGTAGTCATTTCCTAGAATTATTATACCTTTTTCAAGGTCTTCATCTCTTGCATCAATGTAGACACTTCGTTTTTCACACTTCCTTTCCAAAGACAAATCATGAGAAAACTTGCACTTGTCTCCTTTAGTGCATTGTCCTTGCTTGAAGAAAGCACAGACTACAGATTTAGGGTCAGCACCTGAGTGAAGAAAGTTTTTATATTTTAATACAATTTTTTAAGCAAAAGCTGTATATTAAAAGTTCTGAGAACAATGTCTAGGATCATACAATCTTTAGGATTTGTAGAGAATGAAAACAGGTTTTTAAAAATGAAAGTTATTTAATACGTGTGTGTTCATCACAAGTAAATACTTCATGTCCTGAATGTTTCATATTTACTTTGTACAATATGGTATTTGCATTAAGTATTAAAGCTGTCACTTGACTATTAAAAGAAATATGGATAGCAGTGTGCTTCAGCAAATTATTCACTCATATAATACATACAAGATATCACTCTGTGGAACTTCTTCCCTATACAATAAGCTATTTTTGCCCTAATACGCAGTAAAGCTGACATCTTCCGGATGTCAGCCTTTCCTTAAAAGATCAACAACACACGAGAATAAATGTTAATAATCTAAGCTGCACTCATTCAGACCACTTTCTTTAAGTAACTATCAACCTACTAAAAGAATTATTAGACCGTTAGGAGGTGAGAAAAGAAATGAGAGAGATCGAAATGTATTTATAAGACACAACGAAATCGGAAATGCTTTACTTGCAATATTCATTAAAGGGTTCATGTAAGATTTCAAGCTCAATTTTTTCACTTGCTGATTTTAAACTTGGTGCAAGTCACCAGTGACTAGAGTATGTACAGCAACACACCCATTTAAAATCTTCACTAAAAATCTAGTTTTTAAACACCAAGTGGATCCCTAAAAGAACTTCAGGTAATATAGCTCTCCTTGTTGGCAATCTCAATAGAAAGCCAAGGCTTTAATTAGGACAATATTAGTCTTCTGAAATAACTTTAAGTCAAGAGCTACTTTATTTGGAGAAAGTTCACCATTGCAGATCATAAACAGAAATCAGCGAACAAGTATCAGGTTTGCTTTAAGACATATCTGGAAATCACACTTGTTTAGTCAAAAATTATTGCACATCATTTCATTAGTACCAGAAGATTAATAAAGCAAAGAGTTGATAGTTCATTCCAAAAGTATGATTTTTTTTTTTTTCCTCCCACATGGCAGCAAATTGTAGAGTTTCCTTGAAGTATAAAATACTTTTAAACTTACATTACATCATGAAACTAGTTTGTTCAATAACTGAGTTCAAGTAAGACCACACTTCCAAAGCAAAGTCCTATAGTTGACTGTGAGGTGGGACAGAAGTGGAAAATTTTTACTGTTCTGATTTGAATACAAGTTTTCTGTGAAGACAATAGTTATATTATACTCCTTGTAATGCCTGGATGTTCACGTTTCCCTGGGGAGAAAGGCTGCTTTAAACAAATACTATCACACACACAAAAATAATCATGACACTCATCCAGAAGCACCTAATTAATTAACCTGAATACAGCAAAGTATCTACAGCTGCCCTGTCAACGTAGCTTTTGATATTTTAATGATCTAGTAATCCCAGATGATTTCCTAAAAAAAAGTGTCAAATCGCTACTGAAAAACTACTTAGTACACTAGATGGAGAAGGAAACAGACATATCTACTTTACTGAAAAGTGAACTGTCATTTTCAAAGGCTTACTCATCTACTGCAGGTAAAATAAGGGAACATAAGTGACGAGAATTCAGTTACTCATACCTTTGCTAATTTTCTGTGCAGCAACCACAGGCTTGAAGAGTTCATTTAATTCTTGTAATTCTTTTTTCTTATCTTCTTTTTTTAATTTCTTCTCACTTTCTGTTTGAGCAGCCTATAATGACCCCAAATTTGAAGTTATTAATATATAATTAGAATTACATTACTTACTTCACAGGAACTGTACATTAAAATAGCAAATAAACTGGTTTATAAGTGGAAGAGGAAAAGAACCTATGATATCTGAATTTCTCAGAATTCCTGCCCTTCCATGAATGGCCAGTGCCATCTAGTGGTAGTGACTTTTCAAACAAAAGGTAATTTCAAATGCAATTTGTCAAAGATGAGAGATCCTGGTAGGTACCATTAGATAACAGTTACCTCTGTTCCACCTTTACAGGCTAGGAAATCAAGTGAAGAGACTAAGGAGAGGAAAAGTTAGTTGCTCTTTTGTGATACATTATTAGTGGAAGTATTCAATGCAGTTACTTCAAGATCTGTGCAAATAGCTTATCTATCTTTAGTCCCCTATGTGCTGCTTTGTTCTTTCTCTTCATGTATACCCGAAGCACTTCCAGGAAATCTATCTATAGAAGTTAGGAATTGCTTTTAGAACACTTTTTTTTGGTTTGAATTTATATCAATTCATTGATAACCAGTGGTTTGTAAGACATTCATTTTATAGGTAACTAGGGGCCAAGGACTCAACAAGCTCAACTAGGAAAAGAAAGGTTTGTGTATTAAAAAAACCCGCTGTGACTCTGCCTTATCCTTTTTGGAAAAGCCAGAAAAGGCCAGAAACGAGGGAACAAGATAGATGAAAGAGAACATGGGGAAAACATTATTAGAAGATTTGATTCTTATCCTTAAGGGAAGCTAGTGAGACTCCCACCATTATACAAATATGTGGGGTGCTTCATTGGTAAAATACAGTGCAATATTAAAAAAGGAGCTTGTTATTACAATGAATTTGGCAAGAAAATGCCAAATTGCTTTAAAATGGAATTGATTAATTTGGTGCACATATAGAACACTCAGTTTTCATACTGAAAGTCCACAAATCCTATTTTATATAGCATGCAGACCCACATATGTCAACTACAAAAAAGTAGTACTCTGAGAACACTTTTGTTTCATCCTAGGGTTCCAAAAGCATGAAGATGAAGCTTGCCTTTTTTTTCTTATTAAGCAAAAAACCTTGACAGCATTTCCATTTGTATCTCAGGACACAATAATAATTGCTTTAAAGTATTCTTCCTTTCTCAGGGACAATCCTAACTGAAAAACCATTAATACAGGGTAAGAAAGGTTTAATCAGGCCTAAAAAGATTTTTTTTTTTTTT
>VYZM01018439.1:0-134625 GCA_013398915.1 Dromas ardeola
TTCCTGTGTCTCACCACCCCCACCGAGCCTTCTCCTCATCTGTTGTTANTTGCTCATCACGGGGGACTACGCTTTCTTTAACCTTCCTTTTCTGGTTGACATACCTGTAGAAGCCCTTCTCGTTATTCTTAGCATCCCTTGCCAAGTTCAGCTCCAGCCACACCTTGGCCTTCCTGACCTCATGCCTACATAACCGGGCAGCATCCCTATGCTTTTCCCAGGATACCTGATCCTGCTTGAACTTCCCGTGCAGTTCCTTCTTGCCTTTTAGCTTGACCAGCAGGTCCCAACTCAGCCATGCTAGTCTCTTCCCTTTCTTGCTTTACTTCTTACACCTGGGGATCAAGAGCTCTTGTGCTCTATTAAAAGCATCCTTAAAGATCTGCCAGCTCTGTTCTGCCCCCTTGCTCCTGAGGACCATTTCCCAAGGGGTCCTATTGACTAATTCCTTGAAGAGTTGGAGGTTTGCTTTCCTAAAATTCAGTGTCCTGACTATGCTCCTTGTCTGACACATATCCCTTAGGACTGTGAACTCCACCAGTGCATGATCACTGCAGTCCAGGATGCCTCCAATCTTGACATCCTTGATAACTCACTTGCATTGGTGACTATCATGTCCAGTATCACGTCCCCTTGGGTAGGGCTATCTATTTCCTGTCTTAAGAAGTTATCATCGAGGCACTCCAGGAACGTCCTGGATTGTCTACAGCTCCCCGTGTTACTTTTCCAGCAGATGTTGGAGTGGTTGAAATCCCCCAACAGGACAAGAGCCTTTGAGCATGATGCCTCCTGTAGCCAGAGTAAGAAGGCTTCATCAGTAGGTTCCCCTTGATCAGGTGGCCTGTAGTAGGTACCAACCACAAGGTTCCCCTTGTTGGCTTGGTCTCTAATTCCCACCCATAAGCTTTCGACTTCCTTTTGGCTATTCTTTAGGGACATCTCTCCATTCCTTAACATCTCAACATTCCTTAACATAATGGACTCTATCCATTCCTTAACATGGAAGGCAACACCTCCGCCCCTCCTTCCTCACCTGTCCCCATGCTATTTCTCCATAGCATGCTAATTTGCAGCCAATAAATTCTGCATGTTGAAATGAGAATACGTTTTATGTCACCAACATCACATTCATTACATGTTTTCTGAATTGGGATAGGTAAAAAAATATTATATTTTCTTTATAAAGCAAAGACTGAGCCAGTCTAATTAATGTCTATGTTGTCATATACTACAAAACTTGGCTGATGACATACATGCTTCCTGTTGTGCTATGAACTATCTTTTACATTATTATCTTTCATATGCATTATGTGTGCAAGAAAGAAGAATGATGGCAAGAATTAATAGCAGCCAACATTTTCTTTAAAAATTTATAACTGTGGTTAATCCCACTAAGTCAGCACCTAGTTCTTCCCAAAAACTACTGATGCCATAAATTACCTGTCTTTGTACAGAATTGACTGAGAAGAAATTAGTCTAATAAATACTATGATTGCAGTGATATCACAAACTCTATAGTAGTTTTATATTATTTTCACCAGACTTCATGTCCATCAACACTTAAAATGCTTTTTCATATTCTTCCTCCAACTCAGAATGTAATTTTTCATTCCCTTAATGCTGTTTGTTTTCCTATTTCATCACCTAATGTGTACACAGCATATACTTAAACCTCTGAGTTATACAGTAGTTCCTAATAGCAGACTGCAGCCTGTGAGATCTTAGTAGAATACATGCATCCCAGAAATCTATCCATATGAAATATTTTTTGTGTAAATAGAAAAGTTTATGGCCTATTTGTAAATTCTATAGGCAAATGCATGAATATTATTAAAATCATGTACAGTGTTAGCTTTAGTAATATTTGTCTCATTCCTAGAGTTGCAATAACTGTTTTTTTTCTTCTTCTGCATTACAAGGGATCAGTATTTAAAATGACAGAGTGATTATTTACTCAGTCTGTGCTTATAAAGCACCGAGGGAAAAAAAAAAACACAAACAACAACAATACTGAAGAATTTGCTGGTTTCTTTATTGGATGTCCAAGGTGTGGCTCATAAGATTGCAGTCTCTACTAAGCTCCAGATGAGACCACGGTTCTATTTTTTAAAACATGTTTAAATCATAATTCATAGGGATTGCTTTTGCCTGAAAAATTAAGATCTCAGCAATATCATTTTTTTCATTAAGGGTGTTTAACTTCTGAAAGAACTTTTTTAGCTTTTCCTCCCTTGAAGAAACAAATAACAGAAATAAAATATTTATTCAGCCAGAAATAGAAATATTTTTGTTTGGAAATGAAATTTAATGCAGCCTCCCTTTATGTGCTTCCTTTAGTCTTGTTAAACATAACTCTGAAAACTACTACCAGCAGGCATTATAAACTACGGAATACAATAAATCACAAGTATAACGGTGGTTTCACAGCTTGAACATGGAAAATTATGCCATCCAGATAATGTAAATAGATTGAAAATAGCACCAGACTCAAGTAAGTTCACTGCAGGATAGTAGTTATCATTTTAAAGGGCAGAGATGCCTTATTTCTGCTGGAGGCAAGAACCTGAAAGTTATCTGCTAATACAAAGAACACATAAGATGTTATTTTTCCCCCTCTATCAAAAAGCTGGCTGAAAAAATTGTCATGGAACTGGTATGAAATTGTCCTGCAGGGACATGGCACAAGTGGGTTTGGTCTTTGGACCTCTGCTTCGATAAATACGAGATTTTAATTGCTGATGAGAAAAATTCTGTGGGTAAAAATGAGGAGGTCCTTGCTATGTTTTCATACAGAAGAAACCACTCTCACTCTTACAAGAGTATGTAACATGTAAACCTATATTTAATCTAATCTAATACCAAGAAATTAATATTGTGATAATACCAAAATGAAACCAATTCTTTCTGATGCTTTACCATTAAAATCACTCAAGTTATCATATTCCCATAAAATTGTTTTCTTTTTCCAATTGAAAACTCCTTCGAGCAGTAAATATTCATAGAAAAGTTCTCCTCAGAATGAATGGGAATATTTGCAGTTATAAAATCATTATAGAATATTCCAGAAGGCATTGCTAATGTAGAAAAGTTAAGAGAAATTAGTTGACTTAGAATAGAGCAAATAGCAGGAGTTTGTAAGAACTCTGTGACATATGTATGTGTATGTCCACATACATATGCTAGTCAGTTAAAGTTATGAGTTAGAATACTCGCATAAAAAAATGCTAGAGAAAGCAGCAACAAACTAATGCCTGTCATCAAGTCTGTTAATACAATGAATACACTGTGATAAAACTCTGGTTCATGAGTTTCTTTGAGGATATGACTACTTCAGAGCTGAAAGTGAGGTCTATGCTATAGATTATTTAGAAAAGACAGGCAGAACAGAAAATGGAAAGGTGAAGAAAATTATAATTGAGCACCTCTGTCCATGTGGTTACAATAGGACAATAGGTTTCCTTCGTGCACAAAGGGATGGCTTTTTAAGACAAAGAAAAATTGTGTATTATCCTTTGTAAGAAAGAGAGGTCTTGGGTCTCTTGCTGCAACGTGTACGTGTGCACCTCAGATAATTTAGACCATTCTTTCAGAGGATGTTAAATTTGTGTTATTTTTGTGATGGAACAAGTGGTGAGTCATTCTAGCATTAATGGAGAGGAGAATCAATCCCACATTTAAAACATTTATTACACAGACATCTCCTTTACAGCCAAAGACTACATTTGTATGTATTGAATTTAAGTCCATGTAATTCTGTTAACATATTCTGAACCTCCATTTAAAAACAGGTACATCGGGAAAAAAAAAAAAAAGAAGGTGGTGGTTTTGGTTTGGGCTCTTTATTAAAGGTGTTTGGGAAGCACAGACCAAACCATTTGTACCCAGTAGATCAAACACTTTGAAAGATGCATAAATGCAAGCAGCAAGGTACAGCTCTGAGCTAAAGAATCCTGGGAGGCAGGGGAGTCTGAATAAAGGAACTGAAAGCTGAAGGCTGGTGGAGAAGCCTTCTTCTCTGACCTGTTGTTTTTGAGCCGATATGAACACATGTTGACAATATTGTCCTTTTATATGTGGTTATCGGAGGCCCGCCCCAACGTCCATTCATTTATTCTCCTTTAATTCTGGCAGTTTTCTAGGATCTGACCTAGCTGTCCAAAAGTGTTTGCTTGCCCTGAAAACACAGCAAAATGTATGCCTAATAATTAATTAATAAATAAATAGAGAATGCTTAAAAGACCCCGAAAAAGTAGCAGTCAAAAAATGCAGTTAATGTAGTTAGTATTTCTGTGAATAGCTGCAGTGTTCCTCCTAGCATACCATGGAAGTGATCTAACCGTAAAATTATAATATTTTTAAAACTCTGTTGGGGAATATTTTTATATATATAGATAGATAGATCAATAAAATATAAAAAGGCAGATTATTGAAACTACTGGGTGATGTATGATAAAATATTCATACACTAATTAAGCATAATTAGCATTAAAATATAGGCATCATTTAGATGTTAATTAATTCTTGTTTCTCTTATCTTACAAGAGCATATGTGGCATGTCTAGCAGCAAAAGATGCTATACTGAAATGTCCTCCAGAAAGAAATATATAAAAAAATACACATATTCTCAGAAATGTTTTTTAAATGCATTGTCTATACTAAGAGCTCAAAAACTTAACACATAATTGTTGTATTTGGAGCAATGATGAATGTATACAGAAAAGGACGTGAACTTCAGACTCTAACGAATCAAAAGAAAACCTGTCTATTCAGTCCCCAGATACTAGTTTGTAGCTGTACCCTGACATTGTTTTCGTTTTAAAAGTTTTTTAAAAGCTATTTCTATTGCTGCCCTTTGTGCTGTCAGTCACAATGGAATAATGCTCACTAGGAAGGTCAGGGCTCATGAAGCATTTACACTTTCCCTGCAAAGAAAGTTGAAATAAACAACCTTCCATAGGCATTATGTTTTGTTTTCTCAAACTGGAGTTTCAAAAAATAATTGAAATTGATATCTGTAAATAAAGTAAATAATTTTGAAAGTTCTTAGCTTCTCAATATTTACTTTAAAATAACAAACAGAGGCCAATAATATTTTCAATCATAACCCCTTTCGTTCTCCTGAAGCATTGGGTTCATATACTGATTCTGGTAGTTCTCAATCCAGATTACCACTTAATGCATGGAAATAGTATACTTCCAAATCTACATATACAAGATAGACGGGCAGAAAACCGGTGATGTCTGTCTTTCACTTACTCCAAAGTGCCAAGTACCTGAAGAAAGGAAGTTCTGGGGTAAGTTTAAAAGGTAAGAATCCATTATATGTATGTAAATTTTAACTATGCATTTTAACTAAAAGTCATCAAGGGCTTTGACTATTCCATGATCATATCCTTAGTTCAGACAAGTTTCTTATGAGACATTTACTTACGTAACGCCATCATAGAGGGCCCCAAATTTGTCAGACGCAATTTGCCCTTACTTAAGCCATGCTGAATAGATGCATTTCTTTCATGGAAATTTGTGATTCAAAGTTTTCAACCAGAGTTGTGCACAGGATTTTAGGGAGAAAACACATAAATAAAATAACCTTTAAAAGTACCATAATTCAAGATGTTTCATGCAAGTTGCAAGTGGGCTTTCCACCAGGAGCAATGTAAGAAACCGTGGGTACAGAATGTACCGGTGTCCCATAAAAATAATTAAACTTTGGGGATGGCAAAGCCATGGATATGTGCAGTAGTACTGAAATGTATTTTATATTCAATGCAGATTTAAAACATGAAATATGGTCAGATGAAATATTTCTTTTTAACCTTGAGGTCTGAAAAATGATAATTCAACTTGATTACCATTTCTCAGCACACTGTATTAGGCTATAAGCCAGACATTTTATATTAAATGAGGCCATATTTGCATAAAGTTGTCAGGGTTTTTTTTCAGCAAGGGGGTTGGAGGAGCACATTCTTAGGAAATATTGTGTATACAGAAAGGAAGGAATGTATTTAACATTTTGAAAGTCTATTTGTGTTTACAACATGTAAAGTACTTCAAAAATTTTTATTTTTTTACTCCTGTTTTCTTACACGGAACATTTGAAGCCACAGATATTTTTGTGACAATTCAGGCTGAACAAAAAAAATTCAGTGTTAAATGACACTTCTTTCTTTCCTGCTGCCCTGTAATGGTCTTTTCTTATCCATCAGTGTTTCAAAAAACTTGTGTTTTGATGTCAAAGAGAGCTGAGAAAGTCATTTTATACAAACCACCAAGGAGAGAGAGTTGCAAGTGCCACACAGTGAGCAGAACATGTACACACAAAGTGGCATTTCTGATATAATTTATTATAGAGCACTTAGGAAAGTTAACATGAGGGAACACAAAAATTACTGCAATTGAACAAACTGGTGATCCAGTAAATATGGTATTTTCTCCCTGACAGTTACGAGAAACGAAGAATTTGAATCCAATCCTTTCCTTTCCTCTCCTCGCCCCTTCCTCTTCCCTTTCTCCTTCCCCTTCTCATTTCACTAGGGAAAATACAAGAAAGGCTCAAGGGTATCTAAATTAGTACATGGGTTTTATTTACAAAATAAATTTATAAAACTTGTTTACAGAGATGATTAATTCTTAAAATTAAAAAACTGCAATATTTTAAACTACTAATCAGTAATGTTTTAATTGACCTGAACTATATTTAGATTTTTTTTTTCATTTTATGAGTAAGATTTTAACTTAGTGTTCTGAAATAGCAGGAAAAAGTGTTCTGAAATCTCAAAAATACTTGAGAAAGAAAAAGGGGTCCCTCTTAAGTGCTGTTTAGATTCAGACTGAAGGCTTAAAATAATTTAGAATTTGGAATTTTATTTATATTTGTTATCTATTTCCACCTAAGATTTTAACGATTTTTTGCACAATCATGAATTAATAGCAAGTATGTGCCTGATAGGATACATTATGAAAAAGTTTCCTAATGTACTGAGATTGTCAGATCATGGAAGATAGTGATGAACTGATTTTAAAGACCAAATTTTAAAATTACAAGTGAAAGGGAAAATAAGTCCAGACTACTTAAGGCTATAGAAAACAACTTGAAAAGATATTTTTTTTCCTCTACTATGGAAAACTATGAAAATTCAGTTAATAAGAATGAGTCATCTTTTCAAGTATACTTGCCTCTTTTCACTGAGCTTCAATTGTAATATTCTTAGGTCTGAAAGGATAACTGCGTTCTTGGTTTTTCCACCTGCTTTCTGTATTCACATCTCTCTTTCCTGTAAATTTACCTACTGTGACATCTGAGTCATTGTCAAAATGTACTTTTCTTTCTCTTATTCTGTCCTCTGTAAAAATATTTACTTATGCTTTACTTTACTAATTCAGAGTACAACCACCTTTATTTTTTGTGTGTGGGGGGGACCTAAGCTATTGAGTACCCAAAACTACAGTTTGTATGCTCTTGCTTCTTTCTTGAACAGAAGGTAGAGTCAGACCCCCGCCAAAATATCCTGCATTTCTGTTATCTACAAATATCTCAAAATGTATTTCAAAACTCCTTCCTTGTCCTTTACAGCCTGCTTTGTTCTGTAATGACTTTCTCCTCTGATGCTGAGTCATTTGTGACTCCCAACAACAGTAGGTGGTTTCATGTCCTTTCCCTACCCGACTAAAACCATTCAGACCTAAACCATTCAGTTTCTTTTTTCTCATGACCAACTTTAAATACTTTCCATATCTTGGTCCCTTTAGAATGTAATATTTTTATTAAGAGAATTTACAGACAAGGTAGAAAAAAAGATGAGGTTGCAGCCCTCTGGACAACACTATCTACACAAAGAAACAGTGGACTAAGAGCAGCAAAGGAAGTTGCGACTTAAATCAAAACAGAGATACCACTTTTAAATCTCACCTCTGGTCACTATATACAGCTGACTGTCCTGTCCTTCCAATTTGTCTTATTGCAACTTATCTAAAGGAGTATTTAGTTTTACCTTTATTGCTTCTAAATCTTTCTGTCTTTTCTTTCGGTTTAATCAATCAATTTATATGCCGCTCTCCTCTTTTGCCAAAAACAAATACCAACTGTTGCCTGTTTAGATATCCTTCACTTTGTCCCTTCACTGCTGCTCTCAAGCTATTTGTGAAAAATGTATTACCATGCCTTACAAGAATCACCTTAGAAAATAGTATTTTGTGTATCACCATTCGATCCTACATGATAATGAACAGTAAAGAAGAAATAAAGAGGAATTGCTGTTTCTCCAGGTTTTCCATTAAGAAGCCCAGACAAAGACCTAAATCAATAGGCTGCACTGATAATGTAAACTGAAAATATTTATGCCTTCCTGGGAAGAATTACGGTATTATAGTAATAGGACTACTACCATGGAAAAACACGGAGATTAATTAACCTCCCTGATTCAGTAACTCATTCTGCTATGGACCAATTTGGCATAGCAGTATTGGTGATTAAAGCCAAGAGGGCTAAAGCCTCAATTTCTTAACATTTGATGTAAGAGCTCTTAAAGTCACCTGGTTGTCACAGTGTGAAACAGTCACTTCCTAAACATCATGTCCAATAGAGGACACACAGTCGGGCACCCAGCTACTGCCACATCCCAAAGACCACTCTTTGTGGGAAAAATATCTTAGGTTTCTTTGTGAAAGAGCTAAGCCTATGCCTAGGGCACACACCAGGCTCTTCACAACAACCTGCATGACCATCACATTGAAGGCTGCCAAAAATTAAATGATGCAGAGAGATCCATTTGCCTAGAGAGCCTCATCCTGGGATCCTGTGTGAACACGCACATCACTCCTTTCAAGACAGCATAGTTAGAAGCTGCAAATCAAAAATAGACATTTGATTGAAATATTCATACTGTTGTCTGAGAAAATTAATTTTGCACTCCTAGGTTCAGACATTCTGACTAAAAGAAAATGCACCATGTACAAAACAAAGACTGCACAATTAGTACCTACACAGACATGAATGAAGCTGCTAATGAGAATCCTACTGATTACGCCATGCTGAGATTTCTCAAAGCCAGGGTAATATCCTTTGAATTTACACTTCAGTGGCTCAATCTTGTACAGTAAAAACTCAGATTTAGTACAGTGAGTCCTAAAGAGAGAAATTAATTCCCTATATATTTTCCAGTAAAATTAACATACACAACACTGCATACAGAGTCTACAGTGTGGCTAGGCTTTAATGTTTACCACTTAGTTCAATAGCAATTAATTTTAGAATCAACATATGAAACATCTGCCCAAAAGAACTATTTTCCCTGCCTTAAAGAAGTAAATGCAGTATGTGAGAAACTGTATGGCTTAGATAAGTACATGCCATAAGCTTAGATTTTATACAAGTTGAAGATATGTAGTTAGCACATATTACCTGATTTTACAGCAATTTAGCACTGCATTTGAGTACAGCCTTGTGTTGTAAATTTGTAGCAAATTTTTGAAATATTTGTTTTACAGATAACGGTAGGAGGACAAACATTCCATTATAGAAAATGAGTCTGCACAATCATGCTATTCTACAGAAACACTGCCTGGCAGAGCAACCCAAAACCTATAATTTCCTCTTTATTTATTCATTTAAACATAAGAATTAGAAAATCTTAACAGCAAGTGCTGAAATGAGATGCATTAAATGTATTATTTTGCTTTTAACCCTGTAAACACAGCCCCTGAAGGGCAGCAGGGGTTTTAACACAGGTGGACAGAGTTGAAGTCACTGATAACAACCTGCCAGATGAAATCAGACACAGTCCATTAAAACGTGGTGCTGAGTTGGGTAAGTCCAGTATGGCTGACAAAGCCATAGCTCTGTTTCACCAGCCACCACAATTGCAGTATGACCCACAGATCACAGATGACTTTAAACAGCCTTTCTCTGAAGTACAACTGTAGCAAATCTCACTGGGGTCTGCTCCTGCAGCTCTCATCCTCTGCCTACCGATATTCAATAGCTTCAGGGGTGGGGGCAGATGAGCAGAGTTTCAGGTACTGGTATACAGACAGATACCTAGGGAGAGTTTCAAAATATCTAGCGGCAAATTTTCTGAACCAGATGAATATCAATCCAGTTCCACCTAGCTCTGCAGAACCTCTTCTAACATCATTAGGGTCTTCTGAAGGTCTGACCACAGATCCTTATCCTAAAGTCATCTCTGGACAAAAGATGGACAAAACGTTTTCTCACTTCTCTAGCAATTGTTTGATGAGCTTAATTTTTTCCAAGCCACTTCTATATACCTGTATTCTTGAAGCTAACAGGACACAAAAGCTAGTGGAAGAGTCTATGAAGTCTAAAACCAGATGAAAAACGAATGCTTCTTGCATTGTTTCCACAGGCTTTATATTTTTTCTACATGTTTTCAATCATGATCATGACCAGTAATGGAGCTGCCAGAAAAAAAACGCTTTTTAAAGGTGAGCAAATTCTGTTGACACGTTTGGACAGAAATTCCTACCACATTTGGTTTAGATTGTGTTTATGCTGGCTTTTTGGTTGTTTTCCTTTTGCTCTATATAAGGATTGAGTTTACTGGAAGGATTACTTGCAGACACAGCAAACGTTAAGTGTATTATAGAGAGCAACCACAGATGTTAATTTTGAATTTGCAAATATGAACATTTGGACTAGTATGCCCCTTCATCAGGGAATAAACACGTACCAAATGACTTTTAGGTCTAGTTAAAATTGTGACTGCTGAGCATCACAAGGGGAAGAAAATGCTCAGTTCTCTCTCAGACACAAAGAATTATTTGTAGAACTATTTAGGTGGAGTCTGTTTGGGAATTCCTTCCTCCCGAGTACAAAAAGATGTATGTATACCAAGAGACTCACTGACTTAAAATAGGACTACACAAAGACAGAGAGTTATGCTGGCAATTACAGTGTATTCAGGACATATTAAAGTAATGGAATTATTTTTATGGACTACAGAAGGCTTTGGATAAGACCTCAGTTGTTTAATTATTTGGTGGATTTAGTGAACACTTGAGCATTTTTGTTCAAGAATGAGCTTAGGGAATTGGAATATTAACAAACAAGAAGAGGTAGAATTTTTATATAAATTGCCTGCTATGAACTGTTTGCCAAAAATCAGTGAAATCCCTAGATCTCTGTGGTTTCCCAGACATAATCACCACCTGTCAGCTTTATATGTCTGTTTTATTTTCCGCCCTCAAAAGCAAAGGCCACACTTTTACCACCACCTGCTGCCTATTATTGAATATATTGTCACATCTTCCAAATGATACACTGTATGCTGCAGATCAAGTTTAAAGAGTTTTAAGAGCTCAAACCTCAATTTAGGGTCTGCACTACACTATATGCATGACTGAGCAATCAAAATAAAGTAACAGATTCTGAAAGATTATCCGCCCAAGTCCTTCATAAATAGTAATTCTTACTGCAACTGTGATATCACCCGAACTCAAATTTATACTGTATGAAAGTAGGGATAAAAGTTCCTCACTTCAGATACCTGCCGTAGTCTTCAACCTAGAAGTTATTATGTATGATCTATTATGTATAGATCCATTTTCAACCTTTCTGATTCGTGGGTTCCAAAGAAATTTTTTAATCTATGAGGGTCAGGTTTAGAAAGTTCATATGCAGACTGCTGTGTAGCAGCAAAATTATTCCTCTCAGTCAAGTTCGCAAGTCATTTAAAAGTTGTGGTAACTCCCCTGAGTCTGTGGATCACAGGCTGAAAGCCACTGATCCGTAGGATAGTTGACAATGACCGGTGGGGTTTCCAGGCTTCCTTCCTGTCACGTCTCCTACTCAGGCGGTTTGACACTGTGTGCTTCCACTTCTCCTGCGAGCTCTGTGCTGTGCACTGCTGCCCAATTGCCTCCGACCTCTTTGTTGCACCATTATGAGCCTGGCAATTTCTTTAAAGTGCTAGGAAAATGGGCTAGGTTCTAAATTAGGTGGGGTTTTTCCATGAATCTGAGTGGTAAATGTTGTCTCAATATATAAAGGAAGTGGCAGACCACCGCTATAGATTGCAGGGAGGGGAAGAAGGAAAAAGAAAAAAAATAAAACTTTTGCCTTCAGGAGAAAACTGTGGAATTTTTTTACTTTCTAGACCAAAGATCAGCCCTCAAAATGCCAGCCTTGATATATTATTGAATGGAGATATTAAAAATTATAGGAAGTATTCTTAAAATGATGGTATATATTATCATGGACCAAATTAATCCATCATTTATTTAAAGGAATAATGAAATACATGACTGGTGAACATGGCAACAGCCTGTATTTTGATAATAGGTCAAAAATCAATCCAGTTTTTCCTCATTGAAGAATATTAGAAAATCCAAGTCATGCAAATAATTTTCATTATAGTTCACTCGAAGGTCACAAAGATCCCTGTTTAGTAAAGTAGATAAGACCCCACTTAGTTCCAGTGCAAACAGAAGAATTACACTTCTCTGTTATCTATTATAGAAAGAGAGGATGTGCTATCAGACCTGATAGCATTAGCAAAGCTGTAGGAAAAATCTAGAAAACAAACCATTGATCTAATTACCTTTGAAATATTCCTATTCATTCAACAGAACCTGGATCAGATAATTTGTGAAGAGAATTATATATGCTCCTCCTCCTGCATGGTATTTCACCGAACAGCAGATTATGGTGCAAGGCAGGGGTCGGAAAGACCACCGGTTCTTCAGAACAGCCCAGAGCCCAGCCTGCAAATCACAAACTCGACTGTCACTGGACTCAACAACATGCCTGTGTGAAAGCAGACTACAGCAAAAAAACCTCAGCTAATGCTACATCTCACAAGAGCTGCTGCTTCTTTTAAAGCTTGCTGAGAAAGCTATGAGAGAAAAGACAAAACTAATGCATAAGAAAAGTACAGGTCAATACTGTCCTTACAATGGGTACAAAAAAAGCATGCAAAAAATCATTTAGAAATCAAGTTCCTGAGCTGTGTATAAGGACATAATATTGTCTTTCTTGTTGTTTTGTTTTTCTGTGACCAATGGATGGAGATAAACAGTGATTTTCAGCAATACAATAGCCTTCTACATTTTCATGAATTATGATGCTTAAACACTATAACTTTCTTTCAACAGCCACAATGGATGATTGCAAAACATCATTAAATGCCTTCTTTAAAGCCATTTCCTTGAAGAAAGAGGACAGTTGCAACTATAACATACAAACACCTCATCCATACTGTGACAAATGAATGTATCTACAATACACTGCCAAAGAGTCTCTTCCAATGTCCTCTGAGCTTCTTTTATGCCAGTGCTGTGTTCAGAGATGTTCAGCTTTATTTAAGCGCTAAACTTTTAAAACTGGGTGTCAAGTACAAGAATTACCGGTTTCCTTCCTGCTAGAAGAGCTTCCATTCGTCCCCCAGCCCCAGCCCCTGCCACAAGCATCATAAGGCAATTCTAATATTTTGAGATCCAAAGTATTTCACTTCTTGAAAGTATAAGGTGAATATCAGTCAGAATCAATTTAGAAAATGCAAGGTTGCTACAGCAATTGTTCGAATTCTGGGCACTTTGTTTTTCTTGCTCAGGATGTTACTGTGGCTTGTAATAATGTAATATAATATTACCATGAAGTAATAATATGCAATATACAGTTAGCATAATAAAATGTTACCATGAAAATAGTATCTTATCTTTTCTGTTAAGAAATAAATACTGAAGTGGAAGTGAGGACAATGAGAGTACTAGGCAGCATGGTCCTGGCTCCTACTATGTCTAGTGTCAGACCTGATTTCCCACTGTCTCTGTAGTTCATCGGAACCATTTGGGGTGCTCAAAGTTATAATGTCTATAGCCAAATAAGCAGACATCTCTACTGACAAATAACTCAGCCTGCGCCTTTTGCTTTTTGTTCTCTTCCCCCCATAATTTTCTCCCTTCCAACACCACCCACCTGCAACCCTAAAAGCTGATGCCATTAGCATCAAACTGGGCAGTGTGACTACTGTGTTTCCCTCTGCACTTGGGCAGTATGATTGTGTCCTCTTTTCCTCCACTGGGGAAGCAATCCTTTAAACACATCAAACAACCACCACTGAAGAAGTGAAAACAGACTGACAGGAAGGTGCAGGAACACTGTTTGCAGTCTAAGGTTCATACAGGTTACGAAGAACAAAATCTCATTTGGTTTTGCTCATCGATTGGTAGCAGAAAGAAATTATATGGTCTCTTAGAGCTACAGTAGAGTCAAGACCAAATGCACAGACCAGAGAAACAGCCATACTGACTTAAACGCTGAACAGCCAGAACATGAAGAGATTGGTAGGTAGCAGAATGGGCAGAAAAGTGTTTCTTCTGTTATTATAAACACCTACACTCTAAAAAGCATCCTTCATTACCAGTAAGTGTGCGTGGTGCTCTATTCACGGCTGTCACCATGTGGACCAAATCTGTGGCCCAGAACATGACACAGGTAGAGCCAGAGTGTCGTATTTCTTCAGAACTGTATATGGGATTTTAGTAAAGCGTAGGAAATGACTACCTTTACAGATAGACTATCTCAATTCCTCTCTCCAAAGAGCTTAACTCTGTCTGTCTGCCAGGAGTAATATACCCATACCTTTCTTCCTTCTGAATCCAAAGGAAGACAGATTTAAAATCTACCAAAAAGAATCCACAGGATTTTTATTGGCTGAGAAGACACCTTCATGGGAAGACCTTCAAAAAACACAGCCAGATCTTTTCGATAAAGGATGCCACCTACTTCTTTTTAGAGGATTTTTATTCTTTCAAGGGTACGCTTTACTTTTCAACTGGCAGAAGCTGTCGCAGGTGCTGAGGAGCTGCCAGCTTGCACATTTTGCAATGGCAGCAATCATCAGCAATAACATATACAATACCTACTTCTTGGCACATAAGCAGCATTTCTCTAGGAGTTTTCTGACAGCTGATGTTGAACCTTATTAGTGTGCCGTGTATGTAGCCACAGAGAAAAAAAGCCAAAACATTAGTCAGGGTAATCTGTATGATTAGCTTGGTTTCTCTGTGCCCACAGATGTAATCAGTAGGGAGCCAGAGGACTGACTTGTTTCCTCCTAAGATCTTCTCCAAGAAGAATTTCTGATAAGTTTCCATAGAAATCCATACTTACACTCTGTGCTAAAAATAAATAATGGCATGTTTTGGATCCTTCCTCAGTTCTCCATAAGCTATTCTGTATCTGTCCCTTTTAATGACCACTGTATTTGCATGTTACACCTGAAACTGACTTTAGGCTCTGGGAGAACGAAGTCAGGATAATTACTGGGAACAATTAAATTTAACTCAAATAATTTCTGTAGTGGCCCTCCCTTATAACCCTTTGAGTCATCCACTGTATCACCTGATTGGCATTTATTTTCCTCATGTTCTTCAGTGCTGCCTTCTTACTCATTCTGCACTTAATCGAAACCAAACAAGCCCCCTCTGTGTGACTAGCAGAGCTATCCTATTTTCTTTAAAGCTCCCAGAATTTAGGGTGACATATGTATATGCAGCTGCAGGATCTGCATAAGAGTTTGTCAGTCACTGGATTGGACTGAACATGAATCCTGGAGAGGCACCTGAGCAACATTGACATCAGCTAACAATTACAGAAAAACATGGCAGACAAGGGAGCGTTCTCTGCCTAAAACAAGAGGGAGAAGATCCAGATCACCAACAAAGAGCAAATAAGGTAGGAAAAGTCTGAGGAAGATGCTTGGATTTATCAGAATTACTTGCCAATTCTTTACAGGCGATTTACAACAGGAAAACTGAAAGAACGGAAAATAAGATGCAAACCAAAATGCAGTAGCATAATAAATAAAATGATAAAAACCCACAGACAGTTCTAGGCCATTTTCTTCTAAATTTGTTTGCTTTTTCAATTTCTTTCCATTTCAGTGGTAATTCTTAAATCTGCCCATCAGGCCAGGTACTTTATTAGAATTTTTAAGTCAGCTTATCCTTCAAATGCATTCATATTATAGCTAGAGTTTTCTAGGAATTTATCTCATGCATTTGTGGCATTTTTAGTAGTAACCTTAATAGATGACCATACATCAGCTTTTACATCCACGCTGCTACTTGATTTCTCAGTTTTATCATGAATCTGTTATGAAGGTCTACTTGGTTCAGTCACAAGGCAGCATAACTTTTTCTTCACAAGCTATACGAATCATAATTTACTTCTTCGTCTAGATCTATTGTATTCAAATAAATAAAATGAAAAAGAATCCATCACTGTGAATACAAGTAAGTATAAAGCAGTCTTAAACCTGTTATAACTAGTATAGCAAATGATAGTGGCAAAAGCTATTTTTAGTAGCAGGTAACGCTATTGATGAGATTAAATTGAATCAACCTGGAAAACATTGCTGGTATCTAACCAGCTGTCAACACAAGGCCCATCAATAACGTAAGTGAATTCCAGTAAGCTGGATCTAGCCAGCTGCCGGGAGCCTTGATCAGTGTCAAATACCAGTTACAGAGCTTTTCTCAGAAAGCCCACAAAAACACTCTGAGTCTCTTTGGAAATGATTGTAAGTAATATTAAAATACTAAGTAGTTTGAATAGATTTTCTATTTCATGAAAAATATAGAACCCTGAAATAAAGGTTCCTACAAAGCAGAAAAATTAACTGAAATTCGCTAATAATGGAACATCTTAAAACAATCTTTTTCTTCAAAAAGTTTATTTTTTTGTGTTTTGTTTCAGTTTTATTTAATGTTATACGACTTTAAAGTAAACAACTTTGAAGTGGAAAAAAGCTCATGAATAGTTGAAATGGACGTGTTGGAATATTTTTCTTGGATTTTCTGTCCCTAAGAAGTCTCCACTGTATTTACCAAAATAGTTCCATTTTGAACGACCTATATATTGCACAATAGGATTACACTGAATTTTATTCTGCCATCTCTTAAGTAGTTCAGAACAATTCCATTTGATTGTGTATTTGCCATTACAAGTAATCCTGACATCCTGCAAACTTCACACTTATCAGTTTATCCATTAAAAAAATAGTTTAAAAGAAATTTCTTTGTTGTCCAGCCACAAAGCACAGTCAGGAAGAAACAGGGGCAGGTAACATGGTTCAAAATGTAAGCAGAGAAGGCTGGAGGACAGTTCATGATGCTAAGTCTGAGTTTTCAGAGAACTATACAAGTTCCTTAAGAATCTTTGGCTAATCTTCACAGATGTAGAACCTTGGCTTGATATGTACAAATCTAACACTTTTGCCCATATACACTGGGCATGTACATCAGCTGCAGCTCCAAGATTTAGCATAGGAAAATCTCCCAGTGGGTATCTATAGCAGAAGCTGAAGCTTGCTTCAGGGAGCCAAATCAAGAGGGAGAGTAAATGGGAAAAGATGTGCAGAAGCATGACAAAATGGAGACATGGAGAAACAAAGGAATGTGAATATACAGATGATGTCACAAAGCACATCACTGACCTGAAAGTTCATGTTAGATTTGCTGTCCTCGTTCATTACCATTTCTCTTCTCAGCCTGGAGAGGAGAAGGCTCCAGGGAGACACTAGAGCAACCTCCCAAGACTTAAAGAGAGCCTACAGGAAGGATGTGGAGGGACTCTTTATCAGAGAGTGTAGTGATAGGACAGGATGAGGGGTAATGGTTTTCACCTGAAAGAGGGCAGAGTTTGATTAGGTATTAGGAAGAAGTTCTTCACTGTGAGGGTGGTGAGGCACTGAAATATGTTGCCCAGGGAAGTTGTGGATGCCCCATCCCTGGAAGTGTTCAAGGCCAGGTTGGATGGGGCTTTGAGCAGCCTGGTCTAGTGGGAGGTGTCCCTGCCCAGGGCAGGGGGGTTGGAACAAGATGATCTTTATGGTCCCTTTCAACACAAACCATTCTATGATTCTGACAGGCAAATCAGAAGTTCCATTTTTAAAAATACAACAAATAAACAAACAATAAATCTGAGAGGTATTTGTTAGGGAAACTTTTACAATATGTCTTAGCCCAGTGTTTTTCCTGTCCTGAAAAAAACAGTAAAGCAAAAAAATTTAGTAATATCAAGAATATCCTCTTCCTCAGGCACTTATTTAAGAAGGAGTAGGAATTCATTAGGCAGGCAGTAAGCTGGCAAAGAATAAGGAAGTTCACTTTCTTTTTTCTTTTGTTGGGCACCTCTGATAGCCTATATCTGTTTGTGGAAGTGACAGATGACGCTATACCCATATCTTTGCCATTTCCTTGATGCTGCCTGCAAATACCATGCTGCTTGCCTGTCCTAACTTTAGTGTATATGCCAAGTGCTTGCGTGGGGAGCTCCAGTGTGTAAAAAGAATCCTATGCCTGACCAAACACAACCTGGGCCCTAGAAGTACTAATCACTTCTCTTGAAAGTACGTTAATTGCATTAACAATTATAGTGTTTTTGGTGAATGCATTTGTCCTCACGGCTGGAAGTCCCACTGCTCCTGGAATTTCCACTTCTCTATGTTTATCAGCCAAAAAAAATCAGTCTGTGAGACTGCATGTGTTGTTTCATTATAGATTTCTAATGTACTATTGAAGGGAATGAATTGCTGAAAAACACAATTATTACAGTGGCAATAACTTTTTGTATGACTTTTTAAAATTACCTAGACAGCTCCCATGAACTAAAATAACCTTAGTATATTTTAAAAACTTCAAAAAGTACTTTATTATCAAAGTTGTTTTTGCAATTTTTAAAACCAGTAATCATTATTTTCTTGAGACGCTTCAACCACCACAGAAACAACAGGCTGTGAGCTCCTTAATTGTTTATCAAGGCTCAGCAACTCTACACCACTGTTTAGAAAACACAGAAAAGTATTCCATGGCCCATCTCTGAAGAGGCTGAAATATGAAGACAGAAGGAAACTGACTTAGGTTGCACAGGTTTAATTTGCTTAAAATTACATCGTGTAGGTGTTCCTTTGGAAACTTTTCACAGAAGATTTGTGATGTTCTTTAAGGAAGTTTCCAAAAGATATCTGAGGAAACCATTTGATATTATAGGCATTGACTGCAGGATATTTGGATTTATTCATTTTACTTCAAATAAAAGAGAAGAAACTAGACCCTGCATTCCCAAAGGTACTTGAAGCTTTAACGCTCCCATGCTGCCTAATCCTTCTGTCACCAGTATATGAAATTGTACATTGCCTTGATTAATATTCTATTAATCCATGACAAAGTACCCATATCACTCACACGCTTACGTTCTCGGCAAGTTCCTGAGATATGCCTCATTAACTGGATTACTTGTTTGATCTGAACGCTGTCATACTGTTCTGTTGACAGCGAGGGTGCCTCGTGCTAGACTGCGCCGTGAATGGTCTTTATTAGTGCCAGCCCCTTCACGTAATGTCCCTCTGAACCCTCTCGCCTGATGTATGGAAGGTGGCCCAAGGTCAAAGAGTTTGTGATTACTGTGAATGTAAGTGTTGGTGTCTTGTCTGAGTTATCATAAAATTAATTTAACTTACCTTTGATCTGCCTTTGAGATAAAAGAAACATGAAAAAGTCTATGTTGAATGAATCTTTTTTTTTTTTTTTTTTTTCTTCACGGAGCAAAAAAGTATTTCTGTCTATGCTGGCTTTTTTTCCTTATAACTTCTGAAGGAATTTAGTGCTGCTTAGAGGTACCATCCTGACAGCCTTGAGACCAAAATTCTCAACTAGTTACAGATCGGAAAGAGCATGGTCAACAGCAGCACCCTTTTTTTCTTATAGAAAGCAGGTCTTCCAAATGGAGTCATATTTCCCGTTCCCTGAGTCTGTCTGCTCTTTTTTTCATCTTATCAAGAACTTTAAAGGTACAGTGAGTTTTTTAATTTGCCTATAGGGCAGGTGGAGCAAGACCTGCACCAAAAGCCTTTTCTTTTTTTTTTTTAACCTGCTTCTGAGTCTCCTTTAAACTTTAATTGTTTAATGAGATATAGATTTTTATATACCCAGAGCTGTATTTTTAAGGGAAGTCTGATTCTAGAAGAGGGTTAGAAATCAATTTTGTTCCTTTTCTCTAAAATGGAGGAAAAAACCTCATTATCCAGACACATACCCACTCCCCCCCACCCCACCCCCATATAGATATTTGACATTTGGATCTGGGTGCAGTTCTAAATGTTGACATTTTCAGAGAATTGGTGGTTTGTGTGCATTCTTACCCAGTTGATTCCAGCAGGCTGGAAATTTGTCTGGTCTCTTCTCAAAGATCACCCGTGGTGGTGAATTCAAACAATCTATTCTACTGCTTCAGTATCTTTACCATAAGAAAGTGCTTTTTAATATTTAATCTGAATACTCCTCACAGAATTTAAGCCCGTTATAACTGGTCTTGTCTATTGTGGGCATGGAGAACAGATTCTGTCTTTCCTCTTTTATGCAGTTTCTCTATCGTATGCTTTAATCCCATTTTAAGTTATCTTCAGGAAAAAGGGGGGAATATCATTTATATTTACTGCTTTATAATTCTGTGTAATTTAGATGGAGTATTTTAGGCTATAAGTAGACATTACCTTATCCATATTGTATAAAAAGTGACAAGTTGATTGAGAAAATTGGTATCCAAGCATAGGAGTTCCAGCTTCAATTGACACAGTGTACAAAAATCAGTCTCACTAATTCTGAGTCTATTTACTTATAGCTCTCTCTGTCATTCAACATATTAAACATAAAATCCTCTCCTGCGCTTATCCATAATTCTCTTTACTTTTACCTTCATAAAAAAAAAATATTTTCTTGACTAGGTGGGGAAAGACTGATAACAAACTGATTTCCTGACTTAAGCTCACTGAAGTTTGCAGACGTCATGCAGCATAAACCAGTTGAGACTATGGTTGTGAGCCAAAGCAAGCTAACTTCACTGTCGCGTTGTGTAAGCATCCCTGAGAGCCTGACAATACTTCTTCTGTCATGCGTTAGATGCTATTGGACCAAAGTTGTAAGCAAATAAAGCACCTACTTATCTCTCTAAGAAAGGTCCATTTTTTATTCCACACTTCAAAACAACGGTTGAAAACCTCCATCTGAATAAAATCTTCTCTGTACTGAAAACCTCCATCTGAATAAAATCTTCTCTGTACTGAAGCGAAGCCACACACGGAAAACTGCTCTAAGGGTATATAATGCACTGTTAGTCAACAGCTTGAAAACAAGTCTCACTGCATAATGTAAAACGTAAATTTCATATGATAAAGTTGTGAGAGCATCTTACAAACCTGAATAAATATATTTTTTTACATACTCGAAATAAAAATGAACAGAGTGATCCAAGGTAACAGAAACTACTATTTGAAACCAGGACCAACACAGCTACATTGAGGTCAACATTAGAAGTCTTGGTGGTTTTGGCTAGGTCAAATTGGCTTGACATGGTTAATTATTCTGATTCAAGGTGAGATCTGATGGATCAGTAAGGCACGAACTGTGTGAAATACGTATGCGCAGAGACAGATGGTCAGTCACCAATTTGACTTTGATCCTAGCAAAGTGCTGCTGACAGCGTAAGAGGATTTGTTCTTTATTAATAACCAGCTGGATACAGAGAAAGTTTCTCATTTTTACCACACATTATATAGGTTAACTAACCTTGTAATAGCTATAGACACTTCCCTCTGCCAGAAAGAAAATTATCTTGGCCAGAGATCGCACCCACAGAGATCAGAAATGAATTGAATTTGACTTGCTTATAGTATCTCAGGTAACATTGCTGATGGCAAAAGTATAAAGAGGTTGCGAAGCAAGCCCACTGGATATTATTATTAATAGACTGTAAATCAAAATTCTGAGCCATTTCTTGTATTGAAAAAGACTGAATCCAGCAGTGACAAAAATGAGTGTTTCAGTGTATGCATAAAGAAAAAAAAATTACCGTAAAGCTTCTCCAATTTCAGTATTTCAGATAAGATTTGTCCATATTGCTGCAGTATAAAAAAAATAATGGTAATACATGTAGGATGATTTAACAGATGGTTCTAGAGAAAATGCAGGGAAAATAAACTTTTCAGACCAAAGTTTGCCATTGTCTGCTAAACTGATAAAATATCTTTAGCAAAAAACTTTATGAAGAAATCTTTATAATCATTATATGGAAAGTGCAAACGTGATGTGGCAAGTTTATGTGATACCTGGTATCTCAACTATGACAACATTTAAATATTACATATTAGGTATCAGAGAGTTGATAAATATGAGAAAGAACGGAAAAAAAAAAAAGACCGTCATAAATTTTACCTACTGTCATATTGAGTGGTTTAGTTTCCTAGCCTAGTAAAGCCACTGTGAAGGTTTACTTTATTCCCAATTAGATCAGAATCTAAAGGTAGCCTCTATCTAACCTTAAATCAGATGGGGGGTCAATATTATTTTTAAAAAATATCAAGGAGTTACATTTTATAACCAAGAGTCACTGTTATTTAAGAAAGAAAAAAAATATGTTTAAAGCCAATTTTCATGAAATGGATAGTTTAGTGTGAACATTTTATTTGTAACACATTTTCCTCAACTTACAATGGCAAGTAATTTGTTTTCCTATGAATAAACAAAAACTGGTCTGAATACTTCTACCATTATTTGCTTGTTGTTATACATAAGAAATCCCTTGCTTCTGCTTGCACAAGTCATTAAAAATCAGAGAGAAAATTTAATAGTAATCTGGGTACTTCTATTCTTTCTCCTCCCAAGTCTCTTAAGGCTGAAGAACAACCCCTTAGCTACTTTTTCCATCACTTCTGTTCTAACTTTTCACAGTAATTGCACCTGTGACAGCTCCAATTTATTGCTGGGAGGATGGCAGTTGGCCATTGCGTGTAGAGCTCGCATATTCATCCAAATCTGCGGTGCTTTCTTGTAAACCTTTGCAATGCTGAAGTGATGATCATGGAGCATGGGTTAGCAATGTTCTGGAAAGCGTGTTGTCTGCCTCATTAGTCTGCATCCTGTCAAGGCTATCCAGGCATATTCAGGTTCATCTGCAAAGGAGACTAAGTTGAGTGTGGTATAACCAATATCAATTTTGAATAGATGAATTCCACATAATGTCCAATAAAAACAAATTTTCTTAAACTTCTATTTTTCTTAAATACAAATTAAATATATCCCTAAAAAAATAAATATTGGCCAAGTGTCAACCCAAGCGGAACCAACCTGAATTTCCACCCAGAAGCTGAAGCAAAATACCAAAGAGCCTTGACGCAGAACACAAGCAGAGACTGTGAAGCAGAGGATGACTGGTCACTACAGAGTTACATTATACCATGTTACCAGGTTACAATACCTGTTGTGAATGACAGACCCTCTATATAATATTATTATATCATAATAACCATTCATCTGCACCTTCTGCATAAACCAAAGGCTATTTTTATCCTTCAGATGTCACCTTACAGATGGCAGAAGTTCAGGATAGGTGTTAAGGGATAGTTCCTTTCCAGACATGGAGCATTGTCTGACACGGCAACTGCAGCTCCATCCTGTATAATTGTTCACACCCCATAGGACAGAAGACTAGAACTAACTACTAGGTAAGATAAAATTAGTACCTTCTCATATTTGGCGTCAGCTCTGACAAGACACCTGATTATTGAAGGGAGTGCATCATACCGAATTCTGGATGGAAATGGACTACTCTCCCAAAGGCTCAGTTATCTGCTTTTCAAAGAACAGATCTATACTTATCACTTTGGCAGTTCTTAGCGGCTGATTTAGCAATGGGAGCCTCTGATGGTCTACTATCTAGTTTATTCAAAAGAACCTAATTCTCCTGTGTTCTTTGTATACATACATGCACAAACAAACAGATTTGCATACATGTGAAAGGAGTTTGGGTGCCGACAGTGGGACAACAGATACCACTGAGATGAAGTTTTTTTATGCGTCTCTGCAAATTGGTTGAACCCGTATGAGAGTAATACAGTCAACCAATTTGCACAGAGGATCCAGGATGGATTTTATGTACTGTGGTGCCCCAAATTATGCCTTATTCCAAGATGTAATAATTCTGAGTAGCTATGCTCCCCTCTACTGTTGTCAGCCCAGAACTATTCCCTTCTCTGGGATGCCAAGCTCAGAAAAAGAGTGCTTTCCCTTCTCAATTTGTACAAACCAGTTATTGTGCACAGCCCTCAATCTTATTAGTAAAGGTCTTTCTCATTTTCTAGAGCACAAGATTTTCATTTAGAGTAATTCCTTGCTTTATTTACTTCTTACTACCAACTTACTCGTACAACAGGCCTTTTATCCTGGAAAATAAATGTTTAAAATAGAAGCTAGAACTAGTGAAACTGTTGGACCAGAGATTTTAAAAAGTCTAGGGATATCTAATCAGCCCATTCATCACTGTCACACACATTTCCAGAAGCTACTCCAAAACTCCCAACTTCCATGTTCTCCCCTGGGAACTCTTTATTGTTTTCTGCCAAAGTGTCAGCAAAATAATCTCTTCATATCATTTTGGATTAGGCTGAAACTGAGAGTGTTGAAGAAATGAACCCTGCAAGGAAAGCCTAGTAGTTCCACATCATTTATGGAACTGATTTTGAACTAAAAAGTATAACTTTAGACTTTTTTTTTTTAATGTGGTACCCCAAATTATGCCTCATTCCAAGATGTAGGTTCATAAACCACCACATCACAATTTTATATTTTCTCTTTGAGTATTTTTTAAATAATAATGCCCTCAGAGAGATGCAGTAAATCTAAGAATACATTGTCTCTTCTCTGTTTCCTATTGGGTTCAAGCTTTCTCTTTCTGTCTCATAGGAGTAAATTTTTAAGTAAATTATTTAATTGTTACAAGTTCTTTAATTACCAATTTGTTTGGTAAAATAGAGACATCATGAAAATCCCTGTTTTTCAAAAGATTCAAATTGATGCTGTGTAGAAATATTTGCCATGCAAGGTCACAAAGTATCATTCTAAGATTTATTTATCTTAGTATTGTTTCTTGGAACCTCAGAGTTTCTAATGTTTCTGTACAAACACAGATGACAAATACAGTCCTATTCAGATTTTCACTCAACTGCATCCGAGAAAACAATTTAATGCAGTTTTTAATCTAGCTTTTAAAGTAGCTTAACTTTAATTAGTGTTTAGGCACCACAGTTTACTATTTTCAAAAACATTTTAAAAGTTAAAAAATGTTATTGTTACAGTCCAAATTTTCAGTATCACATACCCACTTGACTCAGCAAATTGGGATGGTCAAAAAACATATCCACTTGTCTTTTAACAAATTGTTCTTCTTGTAAAATTGTTCACTACACATTAAGGGCACCTCATGCTTCACTGCATCAGTACAGTGATCACTGCATCCACTAACCATTCTCATACCTTATGTCAGGCTGTAGTTTATTTCTTTTTCTGTTCTTCTCTCACTTTTTGCTAGGATTGGTGATAACGGCATGTTTCCATGTGTACTGGCTATGCACTGACTATTCCCTTCAGTATTGGTTTCTTCCAGTTTAAAAATAAGTTGTATGGTTTTGGTGGCCATAACTGTACATACTGCTTTCCACATGGTATATTACCCTTATAGTCACAATGCTATGGTTCTGATTTTAATTTGTGCAGCCTTAGACATTTACAACAAAATGGGCCCAATTTTCATAACTTCTAGGCATGCAACATTGCTTTGTAAATGATCTCTGAACTAAGAATTCCCATAATGACAGGTACTTTCCCCAATAGTCTTTTTAATGTTCCAGTTTAAAAATTGCACCTCATTTCTAGCAGTCATTTCTTTTCCCATCAGTTACTTTTAGTGCAAAGGAGACCAAACTTGCAACATACTAGACTGTAGACAAGTGCCTAAGTGCTGATCCGTAAACAATCTGGATTTAATGTTTATTCACATAATCATAATTTCTTTCCCAGTGGGCATAACTTTAATTTTCTTTAATAATTAATGAAGAAGCTGACTTCAGAAAAATAAAATAAAACCTTCAAGAACCATTCAGCTGAGTCGATTCCTAGATCTACATGCCAAGAATTAAAACTTGTCAGTTTCTAATAAGTAGATTTTTTTGCATAAATAACAGCTAATAGTACCTTCTATTTTCCAGTTTAAAACAGAACAAAATTTACAATGTAGAAATGTATTTACCTTAATTTGGTTATCTTCCTGCAGGTGCACATTCACTAAGTACTATCTAATGTCTGCAGTAAATAAGACAGAGGAATGACAGATTTTTGTCTTATTTCTTATATAACTACAGTTCATCTCCAAGCATTATTTATTATATATGCTGAAAGAAATAGAAATCTTATGAAACAGAAGTTTGAAAGTATGTGATTGAAACGGTATCATAAAGCATTCGTGTGAGGGGCAATTTAAGGTTATCCAGGCAAACTCAGTCTTGATTTTATTTTTAATTACATTTCCTCATGTTATGCATTTGATTTGTCAGACTTAATACTTCTTTATGTAGCTTTTCTTTGTACAATGTCCTAAGTCTAGATGTTTTCCCTTTCAAGGAGTATGGAGCAAACAATTGCCAACACTGTGACTAATGACGACCCCACAGGGCTGTGTAACAACCCACCTGAAATGCCACAGCACGGTGTTAACAACGGCAGTAGGTTTCCATCCTCGGTGCGTGACAACAGGAGATGACGCACACCTTTCTGCGATCAGCTTCGGGGTAGTTAGATAACAAAAGAAAGGCATGGCAATGGCAATGGCAATGGCAAGGCAGGGAGTGCCCCAAGTACCCTGGTGGAGACGCGCTGACTGAAGATGCAATACCTAATTAGAGAACATAGCTGCTTAACTCTTTCAAAGTCTGCAGGGTATATTTACATAATAAGATTTTTCGAAGTCTTATAGCCTAACGGAATTGGAGCAAGCTTCAATGCCAGTTGAAGGCATTTCACTAACTTGAACTTGCTCCACTCCCTCTTTGACATATTTCAAAACCCTATTTCACAGGATGGGAGGTTGTCAAGAGACTTAGGCACCTAAAAACATTAGATTTCTCTTTCATGTTGGCAAGACAACAGTCTTCTCTAACCTTCTTGAGTGAAACAGCAAAATTATATCCAAAGATGTTTTTAAAACTATTCAGCTTGAAACAGATAAGTAGCTAGAAAAAAATATAAATATTTAAAACTGAACAAAGTATTAAGCAAACTGAAAATAGGATCTTATAATTGAAAATGTCAGCTGATTTTCTACATTTTCTCACTGAATGATGTCCCCTATAACATTTTTCATTACAGGATGCTCTCCTGAATTGCTCTAAAAAATGCCGTACTTTTAAATACATAAATCCACATCCAGCTGGGGAAGCCCTATGGTTAGTACCCTAGAGAAGAAAATCATCAGGCATTGCTGCAGTAATAGTATTTCACATTTGTTTAGGACTTCACACAGAAGACCTCAAAGAATTTTGCAGTTCAGATAACTGCAATCTAGAAGTGGATTGAATGCATGCTTACAAACAGAAAAGCCATATGATGTATAGCAGCAGCTCCCAGCCTGGGGTATTACCATCATCAGTAATCCCACTATGGCTGCCATAGCCATTAAGTGTTGACCTGGATGATCTACCCTACCCATTTACCTAAATAATGGCATGGTCCCTGTAACTTTCTCACACCAGCAGCCTACAGCGCTTTACTATGTAATAGCCTTTAATTATAGTAGCCCTAGAGAAAACATTAGGAATCTGTTCAAAACAGAATATGGCTGGGAACTCTTTACCTTCTGTCTTTCAACTGTAAAATAAATATTCTCATTTTCTCCCCTTTAATTTTGCTTTGTAGATTACCGGAGTGATTCACGCACAAATTGTCAGAAAAAAAAATGGAGAAGACAGTTTCTTCAGTTGTTTCCAATCAACCATAGTGTGCCCTCCAATATATAGTAGAAGGCAGAAAAACTCAGTTTGCCAATAGAAAAGCAGTATAAATGGAGGACCTGAGCCTGCTTCCACAAAATTAGTTCTATATGAGCAGAATCTTGTCTTAGCACATTGAATTTATTGATCAGCAGCATATGAAGCGTCGTCTTTTGTATGTCTTTCCCTCCATTTTTCCCTCTCTTACATCTAGAACAAAAGTCAAGATAAGAAAAGCTGGGGAAGGCATGTTAGGGACAAGTGCCAGCTGTTCACTTTAACAAGTATCATACATCTGGAAAGAGATGCTGAAATAATAATAAAAAAAAAAGAATAGATGTTCCCTGTACAATTATGATATTTATAAACTCTTCACATTGTCTTTCTGTTACACCTACCTTTGGGGGAAAAGGGACAAAATGCCCCTAAAAATCATGTGGGGGTAAGAGAAGTGGTTTCTCTGTGGAGTAAATAAGAAAAACTCAGCATGTTATAAAACTGTCCACAAGTTAAAAAGAAGGTAAGAAAGTCACTTAAAACAGTAATTTGTTTAATAGTGCCAGCTGCGTGAAGCATACACTGAGTAAAGATCTTCCCTCCAACTGCACAACCTATTTCAAGATTTAGGACAGACTATTATAGGTTTAGGAGCAACTCTTCAACCTAATGTCAAAGCATCCTTAGCCTCACAACATTTTGACAAAATGTTAAATATTTTTTAAAGGGTGGGAAATTAAGAAGGTCAAATAAGTACATGGGAAGTCTGTGTTCAGTGGTAGATCCTGTGTATTACGCACCTGCAAGAAAAAGGAAGCATATACAGATGTACATGTTATGTCTTTATAAAACCAGCCTGTCTTTTCTTCTGTGCTTCTAGATAAATTAGGAGGAGCAAAAACACCCAGCTGGTAATAATTATAGTGGGAGGAAGATTCAATTTGTAGTACAGTGAATGCACTAAGCTTGAAATGCTTACAATGTTTTTGACATTTTCAGAAGGAAAATAACTCAGACATGAATAAAACATATCCACAGTATATTGATGCTCAGAATAAAGCAAAGCACTGTTAAAAACTATTGAGTGCGCTAAGATTACTGGGTTAAAAAAGAAAAAAGAAGAAAGAAGAAAGAAAAAAAGAAGGAAGAAAAAAGAAGAAAGAAAAAAGGGAGAAAGAAAAAAGGAAAAAGAAAAAAAAGAAGAAAGAAGAAAGAAGAAAGAAAAAAGAAAAAAGAAAAAAGAAAAAAGAAAAAAGAAAAAAAAGAAAAAAGAAAAAAGAAAAGAAACAGCAACAATCAAAGAAAAATAAAAGGTTAAAAGAATCACATTCACTTCAAGGCTGCAATAATTATCAACTCAACAGTTTGCCCACTGACAAAGATCCCATTTCAGGGCTGACCATAAAGACTACCAGAACAGGCCCCTGGGTATGAAAACAAAATGAAGAGTTACTGACTTGACCGACTTTGTTTGTATTCCTCAAGCTATAAGGCAACTTATTAGTCAAAAGCCATCCTGGAAACATATTTAATTAATATACATAAGCATTTACATTTAATATATAATTTATATTAAAAGAACACACGAAGAGTGATGAGAACATAGCTTTTGAAAGATAACTTTAGACAGACTACATAAAACAGTGCTTGTATCTCCCTATACTAGGACACTCAACATTCACAAATTTTACCCAGTAAAACTCCGGTTTGATTAAAATTCTAGGACTTCTGCTTCTGAGTACTTCCCTGCCACATAGTTTTCACATATTCTAGAACTGCTGTCTCGCAGGTGCTGGCCCTTTTCTTTCCTTTCTCATCATCTTTCTCAAGCCTTCCAGCTCCTGAGGTGAGCCTCTCCCATCATTCTGCCAATGCGCGTACAGGAGTTATGCCCCAGCCCTTGGTAAATGAGCTGCTACATATTGAGTTCTGCTGGCAGCAGCCGCTCCTGCTGAAGGTCATGCACCTGGGAGGGATGTCTTTACGATTTAATCCACTGTACGCTGAGCTCTGAATAGAATCGCTCTTCACACGTTTCAGCGTCAGGTCCTCCTGAGGATGAAGTGGATGTCAAGTAGGGTGGCCTACCTTGGCCAATTTAGGAAAGGAATAAATGCCGGCAAGGATAAAGTGCAAACAGGCATCGGGGGAAAATTGCAGAAAAAGTGCTACACTACCGAGCTATATTTTGGATAAATGTGGATGGGGGCAGTAGTCAGTTTAATCACATTTAGACTAGAAGTTAGCAGATAAGCTAGGAAAGGGGGGTTTGTTTGTTTGTTTCCTTTTTATCTTGTCAGCTTATTGTGGTAGATTTTTACCCAGCTCAGGCTGTACCAAGGAAACACGGCACTCCAAATTGAACAGAAAACTTACTTTTCCAAGTGTCATCTAAAAGGTAAAAGCAACAAACATGTTCTACAAATTACATTAGATGGTACACAGCTACTTACAAAACACTGTAAATACAATTTATAGCACTGTGACATCTGTTCCAAAACACTGTTGTGAACTAAGGCAGAAATATCAGCCCAGAATGTAAAAAACGTGATTTAGCATTTTATACGATTATCCTATACAAGTAAATTCTGAAAAGACTTTTTTTTGCATAAAATACAGTTTTTCTCATTCCAGTTTTTCTCCTTTGTATTTCAATAAGGGACAGAACTAGTGTTAAACACTAAACCCTCTCTTACCTCTTCCAATTTTTGCACATACAAAAACCTCTCATATTCTTGTGCTAACAAATGTATTGGCTTTGAAGCAGCTATATGATTTTTATACAAGTCCGATGGTGATTTCTGCATGCCTTTTCTTGGGCCAATATCTAGTATTTAGTAGGTGTACCAGACCTAGGCTCTGCCAGCACATGGAAAGAAATTATATACATGATAATCTTTGGCTTTAAGGTAGGCTACAACTTCGTCATCATTAAATGGTAATTGAGGTAAATTGAATCCAGTGCACTTATTTACAGTAGTGCCATCTTAAAAGAGTCAAGGAAACGAAATTCTCTGTGTTCAGTTAGAAACCGCGGTGAGTAAATCAGGAGCTCCAGGTTCATAGGGATTTTGTAGATCCCAATTCTGCTCATGTGCCTGAATATTTGCCAATTCCTTCCCAATGTATATTCTCCTGTTCATTCATAAATGTTATCTGTGTCCCAGCTGGGCTTCCTGTGTATGTTCTTGATAAAGTAATTAGACATAAATCCCTGTGTGTTTACAAAGATTTTTGTTAAGAGATTTTTTCCTGTTTAAATAAGAGAGATGTTGCGTGCCAATCCACCGTTATATGAACACTGTGATCTGTCCCTATCAAAAAACTGCTTCAGCAAATCACTTCAAATCCCACCAGTGGGCTCAGCTGTGACCCAGTAGCTCTACAGGCTGGTCTCTTGTAGTCCTGTAAGCAGGACAACTCCCAAGCCACAACAGAGAATCTCAGTAAGAAATAAATTAAGAGGAGCCATGGGTGGTTTGGAAGGAATTATTTTGTCTTGAAGATCTAAGTGCGGGGAAAATAAATTTATGAACTGCTGCTGACCAATTCCAATTTTGCAAAGTAGCTGTTCCTATTTTAAATGTTGTCACTAACTTCATGGCCAAATGCTATAAAGTCTTGGAGCATTTAAAAAAAGGCGGTACATCTGCTAGCTAGACGATAAATTGTTGTCTCTTCTGATCAGCCTTCCATCACCTCAAAAAACTCTGTTATAAGGATGACATGAAAAAACGTAATCCCCAGTCTCTGGAACAAACATAAGCATCCAAGCATTTCTATTAAAATATCCAGAGCTCGTGGATGGCAGTCGCTGTGCCTGTTCCTTGCCTTCTGTCGTCAACAACCAAGTACCAAAACAACAGTGAACCACCTTATCATGGTGAATATGGTTAAGTCCTGACCTGTGAATCATTTTCATCCCTTAAGTCCTTATGTACTGTAGAGAAGCTTACTCATTTGGAGCTCCTCCACAGAAAGGATACGCAAGAAATGCATGGTAACTTGCTTATGAACCAATCAGTGCACCTTTACTGTGGTCCATCCTCAAAGGGATGTTGTCACTCACCTACTAACTAACACACAGGTATTTCAACTCCTCTAAACAACACATTCATTGTTGTCATCTGGAAGGAGTGGAAAGAGGCACCGGGACTTACTTGTGATTGGGCCAGGCCTTTTGGAGAGGAGTTACAAGTCGCTGAATAATTGTTGGAACAAAGCTGTTCCTGAGGAGCCAGGGTTGGAAGGACAGGAAAATACCCTGAAAAACTGGGAAAACAGATCAAAATCAGTCTCCTGGATAACTCAAGATCACTCAAAACATGGAAACTATTGCTATTGACTTTGTCTTGTACACTATTTGTGCGTTTTCTTTTGGTATATAAAATTTTGTCTCAGCTTGGAGGAGGTGACAAAAGGCTGTAGACCCATTATCTTCAGGTGGCTGGGGCACACACTTTGGCATTTGCTTTCATTGACCTGTGCAGATCTCTGACAGCTCTGCCTTTGCAAAGGCTGCAGCTGGGATGCTCTTCTTAGAAGCACAAGCCTCTGCAGAAATCAGAATGGAAGGTGGAGACTGACTGTGATTTTTTCTATCTGCTTGCTCCTGCAGTGTTATGTAAAGACAGAGGGCTTTTTTTTTTTTTCCCCTTAACAATAATCTTTGGAATTATAGAAACCACTGATTTCACTTTTAATGTTATTATATCTTCAAAGTCAGTTTCTGTAAGAACTAAACAACATATTATTGAATATTTTTAAAGTGTTAAATGAGCTCAATTTATTATGGAGCCCTGTAGATTCATCTGTATAAACTTCCTAGGGACGTGTAACTCATAATCTCTCTGGGTCTATGATAATTTAACATCTGCTGTTTTCTTATAATGCTCCAGAGTGCCAGCCTAGGTACCTAACAATATGTTTATAGTTTCATGTACTCCAGATTAAGAAAATTGCCAGTTTTATTTCAGTCACGTATAGACACACAAAATACCTGTAAGCACACTGTATCAGTGAAAGTTGTCACTGTTTTTTCCAGTTTAAAAAACCGGGATAGTAATTTCTCTTGGTTTGAAAAGCATGAAGAAAAACAGAGGCCGCAAATCACATGAACTGACATTAACCAAATAGACAAGCAACCATGTATGCAGCAAGATGAGCATTTTTGCTTTTAGAAGGTGGCTATTGCCATCAATAACTCTGGATGGTAAATGCCTTTTATTTTCTGCTAACAGTCCAGCAAGCAGTTTGTAAAATAGCCATTGGTGCAACTTTCCGTGAGACCAGTGTGTAAGAATTAATGTGCCAGCAAAAACCAGATGCCTTTATACGAACCTAGCGGGACTGCCCGTGGCGGCGTAATCCTCCACAGCAGGGAAGAGACCAGAGCTGGGACCTGGCTGCTGTTGGTGGGTATGGCTGCCTCAGCCATCTGCAGGACAGCAGGGGCTCTGCGAGCGGCTGCCACCTTACATCAGGAAAGTCTCTGATCTGGAAACCTCTCTTCTTGACTACTCACTGCTTTCTGGTGTCTCGACCATAGGCCACACTAGGCATGTCTGCTTCCCGCAACTGTTGTTCTCTGACTAAGCACGCTGTAATTCTCAAACCCTACAAAATGGTAGGGAAATATCTTCACTTGTTTTAATCGAAGGAAAAGAATTTTTTTTGTGCAGGGATAACCATTCTACTGTTTCACTATAAGCACGGTAAGATTTCTGGGTAAAATAACAGGAGCCCATTCTCACCTGGAGATCTAGTTTAAAATAAAATCAATTGTTTATTTTAATTTTTACTTGAAAGAAAAGCATTTCAACATTTTAGTTTAAAAAAAAAAAAAGGAAAATAGTCCCTTTGACTAAGGAAATTTCTTCTCAAACTTAGAGAAGATCACAATACTGGGCAACACTGTGTAATTGTTAGTCACTGTAACATTCAGAGATTCTATAACTGTAATGCAATAGGATTTACCAGCATATACCTATTGTATCATCAGTTTGAAAGCTCCAAACCTATGTACATATAAATTATTCTAATGAGTGGTAAGTCGACAGCGAACATCTGCTCTCGCTGGTGAACCCACTAATGTGATCCACCTGTCACTATCTAGTCATTACGTAGCTGTAATTGTGAATTGCTGTAATATTTTTGGCACATATACAAAGCCCCAAGTTGCACTAACAGATTGAACTGAGGTCCAAGATTAATATACCCTTTTTTTTTGGTGTTACCCAATACACATATTTACAATACAAATTAAGGCCAACAGGAAAATACCAAGGAAATTTCTTTGCATGATTTTGCAGTCTTCTTTTCAGTTATAGGCATCTCAGAAGACATTTCACTATATTTGCCACAAATAAGAAAAGTGTGTGAAGAAAGGTGTCATGAAGTATTGGTTCAGAGATTGTTTTAGAGCACCAGTTTTCACATGGTGTCTTCCTAAGTGTCTTTCTATTTATTCCCCCGTATTTTCTCTGTACCAGTCAGCTGAAAAACTTGCTAAAACAAAATGCTTTTAGCAGTAATGTCAGAATTTAATCTGAATTTTTTATATGAAATATTCAGATAAACCAGAAAGAGTCTGGCTAAGGTTTCACTAATTATAGCAAAGTATATAGTCATTGAGAAGGTAAGAGCCAACCCACCTTTTTCCTCTAAAAGAGATCATCACAGTGTAGGTCATTTATGTCAAATGCACCTCAGAAAATGAAAGTTCTCTTGCACAAATGATGTACATCATGCTTTTAAAAGGTGAAAGCCCTGACACCTTACAGTACTTCAGTACTATGGCAAAAGCACTTAAAATTTCTACATATACAGACCACTGTTATTTCTGAGAAGCTGGGTAACATATCAGCCTAAACCTATTAACATTATAGTTGGAACATTGGCCTGAAAACTGGAACACCTCAGCTCTGGTTTTGGATGTATAGTGATTATTTACCACCAATCTTTAAATTTTCTTCAGCATTCGAAAGGCTTTGTTCCCCATTTTTAAATAAAAGACACTATACGTTACCAACAGTAGGGTTTCACCCAGTATAACCATTGCTTGTGATACTTAGTCCACCAAAGAAATGTACAAGCATAATCCAGAGAAAACTATACCAAAGGTTTTACTATACCATGCTGTAAACTGTACATAGGAAGTATTTTAAGTAACTTCCTACCTAGCTCTAAAGGGTACACATTGAACGCTTGGTCTGTGCAGAAGTTAGGCAAGGCAGACACAGACACACAATAGTTTCTTCTTCTTGTACACTTTTTATTTCAAAGACAAAACTCAGTAGATCCCAAGTTTCTCCATCTCCCAAATTTCCAGCTGAGCAGCCATTCTCTTTTATCCACTGATAATAAAATATCTATGATCTGGGCAGAGAAGAAGTGAAAAATTGTCAAAGTAGACAATTTTGTTCAGAGACAAGCCCAAAACCAAATTGAGCTACCCTAGCTTAAATGAAAGGAGAATGAAGCTGTTCTGTACTGTCAGATCCCTGGAGCTCAGCAGGGGCGATAGACAGGGTTATAAAGAAAAACACTACAAAGTTATAAGTAGGGGGAACTTGGTGAATCTAACTGGACTCCAAGAAATTTCAATCTAATACATCTAAAACTTAAACTTGGAGCGGGAGGTATTGGATGAACTAGTATGTAAACACCTCCTACTGAATCCCAGTTGTAACCTCACAGAACATTGGGCTTGTTTCAGTGCTAGGCAAGTGTTCTGACTCCTACCTATTGACTTCTCTTTGGTGACAAATCTCTCTCTACCCCTTTAGGATACCATAAAATTCTTCAAAGGCCTTTGGGGTAACCCCAATTTAGGATGAGACTGGTTTTGATAACAAAATTAACTACAGACTCTTTCAAGAATAAAGTACTATCACCATTCATAGACACATTGTGAATTAAATTGCATCTACATTAATAAGTTGACATATAAGGAGATGATCTCTATACTGAAGAAGGTAAATACTGAAGCTTATATATCTATAGTATCTACACTCCTATTTTGGGATAGTTTTAGTCTTGTGTCCTGGTTGAAATTTTCCCCAATGCTGTCCAAAGGCCAAATTGGTTCAGACCCTAAGTCTCCTTTAGAGCACATCTGGTGATAGTTCAGTTTCCTCCAAAAGGAATCCAGTGGCATGAACTAAAAGATCTCTGCAAACCAATTCAACAATACTCATTAAGCCAGGTTGATCAGGGGCTTCATGACAGGACTGCAGCACTGCCCAGAATTGCAATGCTCTGTTGACACCACCTTAGGGTTCATCTGCATTATGGGCTTAGTCTGGATCAGGAGTGAGTGTCCCAGCTATCCCCTCTTACTCAGTTTGCATGTGGAAATGATCTCAAGGCAACTGAACTAGATTGCTTTCATATGAAACTAAACTAGAAGTTACTCTCCAACCGCAAATGGATGTTTTGTCCATATGACGAGATTAAAGCTACTGAGAAGTAAAAATAAATCCCTAAAATACCTGCAGTATGAATATCGGCTTCTCAGCATCACTGCTTTGTTCTAGAGCTTCCTTCCTACCGGTCTAAACTACTTCTTCAATATATCCATAGCATCAAAGTGTTAAAATTTCACCTGAAGGTTGTTCAGAGCTGGATGGCATTTTGGATTATCAAAGCTTCAAAACGGATGTTCTTTTTTTTTCACCTCTAAGATTTCTTTCTTATGAAAGCTATTTTGTGTACCTTAGCAATAATCTGACAACTGATGGGTATTTCTTATCACTCCAATGTATTTTATTAGTGTTCATGCAAATTCATTATTTTTTAATCTTTTCTCAGTAAAAGCTCTTTATTAAGGTAAAACATTGAAATGTTAGGGAGATAATGTTTTCTCATTTTAATTAAGAAGGAATTAATTACACATTTCTCTTCAAAAAGATAAAATTAAATACAAGGTAAAGGTACAACTAATTAAAAGAGTGTATGAGTTGGTAGACCTTAACTTCTTCCTTCATGTCATTGTGCTCTTAAATTTCTTAAGTTTTCAGGAGAGTAGCAGAAACAAACAAAATATCGCCCAACAGATAGAAAGTTATTGTGCCGACACAATGTTATATAACACCTATTAGTATGTTTAAGCTGGTTCTGAAGTTACCTACTTTCATAAATGAAACAGACTCGTAATCAAGATTTGGCATATAAGTAAAGGAGGACCTGAGTTTCATATGAAAAATTAAAAATACAGCAAGCTCTATTTTGTTGATATTTTTAAAGGGCCACTTTCAAATTGAAAATTATTTTTCTGCATGGAACACCTACTAAATTTATAGTATAACTAGGGTGACTTAATATTCCCTCCCCATTCTGCATGTTGTTTAAGCCGTTGTGGTATTATTAAATGATTTCCTGTATAATGCTAGAGTCCACCAGACAACATGACAATTAGACATCAGTATAACTTCATGTGTTTGAGTTGTCCCTATTAATTCAAAAGCAGTGCCAATGTGTAAAACATACTGAACCTGCATAATCAAGGCATTCATTGGCAGCTTATATTTACTTTGAAAACCCAGGCAGTCCTCTCCCTTCCCTTCTTAAAATAAATTTAAAATATTGCTATCAGATGAAGAGATTTTTTCAAATAATGATACATTTCTAAATAACATCTCTTTAAAAATTATAACATGACAGTCTCCTTGAAAGAGTTAATATTGCTACCAGAAGATTTTAAATAGATTCCAGGCATAAAAATGCATCTTGCCAAACATTTCAATTATTTTTTATTTTTATTATTATTTTTCTTGTTGCAATCTTTTCAAGAATTGAATGAACCAATGTGGAACCAAGAGGAGCTACAAGCATAATTTATTTTTTAGTTGATTGGTCAAACCACATTTGAAAGCCAAACAACATTTTTAGACTATTTTGGTGGAAGGAGATGTATTAACCTTACCTTTATTAAATAGAAATTATTTTAAATCAAAGCTTCATTTCAAAATGAAAAAACTTTTCAGTTCAAAACTGTTGAATTAAGATTTTTCAATTTTTTATAGTTTACCCTTTGGCTTTTTTCAACATGACATGTTCAACACCTTCTTATTTCAATGTTTCAGGTGGCCTAAATGTGTTAAAATAATTATTCCTTTTAAAATTTTCCTAGTTCCTAACTGAGCAACTTCCACTCTCTGCTAGCCTATCGTAAGATTTACTTTATTAAAACACTGAAGTATGTGCCAACTGCATATTAAATAAACAGTTCTATTGGTTTCAGTGGGAATCTTCACAAAGACATAGAAACATATTGCTGAACCACGGCCACGTATAAATAAATATAAGTCCTAAGTAAAATATTGATTTTAAAGTGCTTTAATTCCTCCCGATGTGACTATGTCATCAGTACTTACTTTTTCCCAGAAATGTTTGTCATTTGTAGCCCTAACTGTAGTAATTTTATGGACTACTTCTGCAGTATGACTAACAAGTGCCAAAAGAATACACCTCTGATGGCCAAAATAAAGTCCTCCAATATTTTTTTCACATATTTTTACACGAGAGAGATTTCAGAGGATCAAGCCATATGAGATCTTCCCACATAATTATATGGAAATAGGTCTGGAAGGAACCTACAGATATCACATTCTCAGTGCTTAAATTTCACCTTTGAATTACTCTTTGGATCTAAGGAAAATCGATTTGAATAAATAAAAAGGGTTGTGCACAGGTTATTCCTCTTGAGATTCGTAGCGTGTTTGAATCATCACACTTTAGAAATAAGAGGAATACAATTTTTAACATTGATTATCTGTTTAATATAGAAGCACTTATTGATCCTTCAATGCAGATTTCAGGTTTTGAGCCAGTCATGCATTTTTTTTACTTGAAGTGTAGGCTCAGAGTCACAGACCCCCTTTTTCCTGAGTTCAGAGCCTGGTCACCCTTCTGTAGTTGAGAAAGGGTCTTTGCAAAGGAAGGGCATTCCAGAATTCCAACTTAGCATCTTCTTTAAAGTATCAGATTCAGTGGGAGAATCCTACAACCTGGTCCATGGATTTCTGCATTACACAAACAGGGTTTTTGGAAGAGAGCGCCTTCCAAGCACTCTGAAGGTCTTCAGTTCTCTAGAATTTAAAGTGAATTTTTAATTTCTTCTTTCCTCTGGAGCATAAAAGTCATAAACTGTGTAACCACACACAGGTGATATTGGCCCTATAATTTGTTTATAAAATCATTCCAATTTTATAAATTTATTCTGCAACTTTTATACAATACACAAAGTATTTTTTCTCACTGACCTGTCATGATGAATTTTTGCAATCCTGTCATTTTCTGGCAACCTTCCATTTCCAGCTCTAGAGTTTGGAAAAAGTTTATTTCACTTTCATTGGTAAACCAATGAAAAGGTTGTTTTTCTGGCATCTCCAACCGTATGAATCATTTTTAACATTCTCAAAGTGCTGCCAGGAAATGGACATTTTATGTCTTCTGCCTGGAATTTAAAAACAAGAAGGGGATGATTGTTTATTTTGTTATAGCAGCCTAAAAATGTTGTAATCCTGTAGTCTAGGTACTTCACACACATGAGAAGGAAGGTGGTGTATGAAGATAGAGAGGATTAAGATCTGGAAGTATGGAAGACTTATTTATATGTTAGTTAATTGATATTTTTTAATCAAAGTCACAAAAATTGTCTTGGAAATTTTCCCAGCTCCTCCCACAGGGGTTAAGAGGCAATCTTCTCTAGATTTAAGAGCCAAAAATTAGGCCGTTATATCTGATGTCAAATAGCCTTAAATATATATTCCATGGATAATTTATGAAGAGTTAGTGGGCAAAATTATATAAGTAGAAATAGTATAATCTCAGTAGTTAGGAGTCTGACTGCACTCATATAATTTGTTTTATACTGGATTTTTGTTAATAAATGCTCTAGTGCAGCTTTCTCCATTGTTCCATTCCATGTAATATAATCCAACATGTTGAATCTATACAAAATTCTAAAAGGCAATACCTCATTATTATAACTTTAGCCATATTGATTTCTTTTCCCTGTTACTCAATTTTCTTCTTATGTGTTTATTTTATTACTTCGCTAAAACACTCTAAACTCTGTTTTTCCTTCTCAGTGAAACACCAGGTAGAAAGCAATGTATTAATCTAATTATAGAAATTCATCTTGATTTCAGAGAATTTTCATATTACTATTAATAATCAAAACATTGAATTCAATACTCAGGTTTTGAAAGAAGATAAATCTAAGTTTAATCAGTTAAAGTGAACTAAACGGGTACATTAGTAAAATTTCTTATAATGAAATATGATGAGATTCTAGGTCAGATCTCTCATCATTTTCAAAATTTGACCCCAAAATACCGGAGGTGGATATTTCTAAGTGCTAGGCAGGGGTAAGTCGGCAGTCATCTCCATCTTGTAACCGCCTGCTATGAAGGTTTCCTTCACTCATCTGGGTTCTTCTTCCAGCCTTCTCCATGTAAACCCCACAGTTTCAATGTCTTCTGCTGCTCAAGTGCTTGTGTGTTTCCCCACCGGTAATATTATACAGGTACAATATTATACAGGTACAATATTATACAGGTAAAAACTTTTACAGTCAAAAGGAAAAAAATAGCTGATTAGGTCAACCAAAATAATAAAATTTCGCTCATCTGAATCAAAACAACCTATTTTCACTAGAAAACAAAAAGAAGTTCAGTGTAACTAAAATAAAGCCTACAGTGTAACAAAGATTGATAAAGCTCCTACCTCTGCGATTCGTGTTTCATGGTGGTAAAAGTCTTAATATTTGCTGTAAGAGCCCTGAAAACTATCTTCTTTTATTTTGAATGGAAGTGAATGAGAATAATTCCAGGAAAAAGGATTATTCCTATTCAGAGAGGTAGGATCAGAAAGAAAAAGACATTTATAAAGAATCCTGAGAGGGGCAATATTATTTGGTCTTCATTTATTTCTACAAAAAACGGTACCAGAAGCCCACATACATATCAGCACGTTTTGTTTGAAAATCTAAATACCTTAGATGTGTGCTAATTAAAAAACCCTAAGCCATAAGTGGATAAATCATAACTGACATCATCAAAGTATCTCCTGCTTTTAGACGGATTCTATCAAGCCTAAAAGCATTACTCGGGAATGTACAGAGCTCTTTCTTCATCAAACTGAATGACACTGAGCTTTTTCTAAGCAAAAACAGTAGATTCGTTATCTGAAGACTCCTATTCAAAGGTTTCTTATTCATTGGCCTTATTTTGATTATAGGTCTATGAAAGCATTAATGCCTGGTTCCATAATGCAAGTTGTTAAGTTTCTCCTTCAATAAATCAGTTATATAAATTAAATATTTAAACAACTTTATTACATTCTGTAAGATGTACAGGTATTACCAAAACAGCTTTCTACCTCGATCCAGCTGTATAATGTCAAAAAACAGCAACATTGTTTTGGTTCACAGTCTGGAATTCTTACTGCCATACCTCTGTCCTCTGTTTAAGAAAACGTCATTTTTGATAACTGATATAGATGTAGTCCTCTGACTGGAAGATTGGACTGGAAGATGATGCAGGATTGATGACTGGCATTGACTCTGCATATTAGATATTACAAGAGAATATTTAGCTAAATGGGATTTCTGGGTAGTGGCTTAATTGTTTTGACAGGATAGTGATGAATGCACATTTTATATCAACTTCTTGAAAGCACATTGTGCTGCACAATGAGATATGCTCTGACTGGCGTACTGCAGACATTTTCCTCAGTACAGGAAGCTTTTTGCAATCAAATGCTGCAATGAATAGATAGAAATGCTGCAGCTCGATTGAAAACGATCAGCTAGTTCCATAAGAACAGATGGAATAAATGCTTGTGATATTAGGAATCTAAAGCATGCATTGAAGCCAAAAAATCTGTACATAAAGTTATAATGTTTCTGAATAGAGTAACAAATTGCTACTTTTTTATCTATCTATCATCTCCCTTATTATTGTGAGCTGTGGTGCTTGCAGCGTGTACATCTGTTTCAAACAAGGTCTGGGTACCTTCCTTCACTTTGTAGACGAACATATTTTACAACCTACGAGCTAAGGCTTTCTTATAGCATAGACAATAATTATCACTGGCAACATTAAATTCCTGGGAGAACGAGGAAGGCTTTAGGAATAAAAAGCCCTTTTGCAGTTGCAGAGGGCTCTTGTGAAGTTCGAGGGGGCACAGAGGATTTGGGTGCCCTCAGAAAGGGGAACACACATAGAAGTCAGACTTCAGAGTCTGAGAAGAAACACACAATCTTTCTTCATCTGAAGAGGATGCTTAGCATGCAGTTTCTCTTGCAGGTAGCCTTCTAAAGTCACAGGGAAGTATCAACCTGAATTTCTTTCCTCACAAGAATACTTTCTGGAACTCCCTTTGGTGACTAAGTTGGTGCTTAATAATGCCTGGAGAAAGACTTTTGCCATACTGTATCATACTTGTGTTCTCAGTTACAAACGGAAAAATACAAAGAGGCGGTCTGAAGAATTTACTTGTGCACGTAACGTTAACTATGAGGAGAAATCCCTATAATTCATTCATGCTAGAACAAAATGCCCATCCTCTGAGGTTCTGTTATTAATCACTTTCATGCCACAGTGGTTCTATCCTTAGCTAGCAAGCACATTTAAAACACTACATAAGGATAGAAGTGAATAAAAACTTGTAGATCAATATGATATAGAAGACTGGTTCCAATGAAACAATAAATTTAGGGTATCAGTCATACAACAGACAATTTCACAATACTGTTCCTTCTGCAAAATAGTTTGATGATACTGTACTTCATTTATAGATGACAATATAAAAATACATTAACTGTTGAAATTAAAAATGAAAAACAAGGAAACATAGTAATACAATATATCAAAGTAACGCAATAAATGATTTTTGCATGACTTTTGTAGTCCACTCAACTTCACAATGTTAAAGTTTTTTGATCTGGAGCTTTTTATCTTCTAGATAAAAAGAAGTCTGTTTAAAATTCTGTCTTATCTAACAAAACCATAATTAAGTGAGAAATCTGTAAATCACACAGAAAAGATATTGTAAAACACCTTGAAGTGTTTCTAGCTTTAAAAATATCTAACATTGTCCACCAAAAATATTATATAGATGTGACCATAAAATATATGACAACACAAGCTCTCTGATTAGGGTGTTTCATATGATGAGTGCATAAGACTTTTGATCATAGCACAAAGGAACTTTTATTTAAGAAACGATCTGAAGATGTGCTTTCAGTATTATCTGAAACCACATCTTTTTTAATTTTTTCTATACAGTGATCCTCTGATATTTCAAGAGTCTTGATAAAGGAGATAATGACTGGAAAAATGGAGAAAAAGACACTGAAGTTTCTGTTCAAAAAAGGATTTTTCAGGAAGATGCTTTTACTCTGAGTCAAAGCTATCTTACAGAAAAGTAGTATCTACCAGCTCTGAATTTTAATAATGAATAGCCACGCCAGAGGCTACTTTTGTCAGTCCCTCTTGTTCCCGGCTACTTTACATAGTTCTGAGCTCTTCCGTACATCAAAGTGAGTATGAAATCTTGAAATACAGTGCATAATCTCAGTGTCACTGCTTGATTTTAGTAATGGAAATACTTCAGGTGGTCATTTCTGGTGAACAAAGACAAAAGGAAAAGCAAAAAGGATGTGTTCAAAGATATTGTGTGAATGGTTAAAATGCTACAGGAGTGCATCATGATTCCTTACTGGTTTTTGCAAACTTTTATTCTATAGAAAGCATGAGTAAATAGCTCAGCTGCATTTGTTGGTTGTTTTTTTTTTTTTTCTCATCCTTCTCTGCTTGGATTACAGCAAAGAAACAAAACACACAGTCTGAAAAAAAAAACCACAGAGGTTTTTTAAAAAAAAAATCCTCCTTTGACTATCAAAATCATCTGCTCTCATCTCCCTGTGCTAGCTTCCGTATAATCACTGCATCAGCTTTGAGGTTCAAGTTCAATAGAATATCACTTTACGTTCTGCTCTAAAGGCATTGAACAGCTCTTTGAGCAAAGTGGAACAAAGAATGAAAAAGAGCTAGCTTATGAGTTTACCAATAAGTTCTGAACAGGCGAGGTCCAGAGCTTTCAGCTCTGACTAGAGCAATAGAGGTTATTCAGTAATTACTAAAACTTACCCTGAATAACAGTTTGGTGCTTTATGCAAAACTTTCCAGTGATAGCAGTGCCTGTAGATCTTTTCACTCATTATAGAGCAATAATAGGCATTATAACTGAATCCAGAAAACCATCATGGGGAGTTTTGAAGTGTCCCTCGACAAAACAGAAACTAACTTTGGGATAGTTCCTATAAAAGTCACCTGTTGTTACATGGGCACCTATAATATTTTAGGAACAAACCGAACTGTTAAGGATGCAATATTTGTTACTAGTGAAAGCAAGGGGATAACTAAAAGAACAAAGTGGATTGGAGCAAACAGACTCGTTTTAAACTGAACTGTTTTAAAAACGAATAGATCTGTGGAGCCATACTGCCACCACCTTTACAGGCATTAATGTAACATCATCTAACTGAATATTTGGCAATGCCTGGGTAAAATTCCATGACAACATATTGCATCTAAGCCAGAAGTGTCCAAACTCCCCAGCCTAAATGCTCCTCTCATTCAACTTCTGCTTGAGGGCTGATATTACAGGGAAAATAAACCTGCATCTACACTGCTCCAGTAAAGGAGTGTCTGTAATGTCATTTATCTGTAGAGTTTAGAGAGAGAAAAAAAAAAAAGTGTCCCTTATCCCAGCCATCCTCTTCATGATCAACCCCTTTCACCAGCCCCCAGGGAGAAGATACCCTCTGCAAAGCCATGGTTGAATCCCTCACTGAGGTAGTTATTGTATCTGCCTGCTGCCTCCAGACACTGCAAATGGTGCCTTGTAAACATTCAACGCTGCACATGTACTCCTGGCAGATCGGAGAAGCTGACCCAACATTTAAACAAAATCAAGCATAAAGAAAAAGTAAGGGGTTTGCAGAAGGTTTTTTTTCGTCCTGTGGTTGTTGTTTTTTTTTTTTTTTATTTCACACTTAACTTTTCAGAAAACACAAGAAAAGCCCCATTCAAGTCCCCCAGTTGGAAATGCTCCTCCATAGAAGGGTGTCCAAGAACACAGAGTTGGAAACCTGATGTCTCATCTCCTTTTCCACCCTCTGCCTAGAAAGTCTGTCAGGGATTTCCAGTCACCAGCAGCTACTGTACTGCTCACAAGGGGTTCTTACCATTCTAATTCTAACACAGACCAGAAAAGCAAAAGAAAGAACTGTTGCTAATTGTGGACTTTGAGATATATTTCCTTTTCTGTAGCTCTGATAGTAGCTTAACAGCAGGAGAGGCCATCTTTTATCAGTGGCTCCTCAGTTGGATTGAGTCAGGTCTTCTAATATTATCCTCTAGCTACTAAGACCCAGAAGCAGCTGACACAAGGAAGATTCATTGAATACCCAATAGCATCCTGCTTCACATCAGTGAAGTCTTGTGATTGCAAGAGAAGTCATAGAATCACAGAATATAGAAAATGAGAAGAGCAGCTGTGTAGATCACACTTCCTATCCTCTCGCTGTACTGATGGGACGTAAAAATTACAATAAATTAAATCTGACACGCATTTAGCTCATACTAATTCATCACAATCAAATTTATTTTCCTAAGAATGCAGTACCTATTTAAGAGCGTGAGATTTAATGTCCCTGGCCACCCAAGCCCTCAGACTACCACTTGGATACTACTGACCAAATATTACCAAACTACAGTCCCCTCTAGTGCTAAAACTTATTACAACGTTCAAATGATATTGCGTTAAATAAAGAAAATCAAAGGGTTTTCATCTTTTAAGTAGTCTACATTTGTAGAAGAAAAGATAAAAAAAGAAAAGAGAGAAAACTCCAGTTGTTTAAGTTTGCTTCTTCTTGGAGTTAAAGAAAAACAACAAAAAAACCCCCATCTGGTTGGACTCTGATGGCTGTGAGTTTGTTGATGTACAAGCTCAGCATGAATCCTATCATAATTTTATCTGCCTACCTGAGTGTCTGTCTTATATCCCTAGGGCACTGTCAGGATTAGGTTTTACTTAGGTCCAAATCTTTGGCTCTGCATTAAACAACCAAACAATGTGTTTCACCAGTTAAGATGGGGTGGGGGAGGAGTGTAATGAATGTCCTAATCAGCTCTTGGGATTGCTAAAGGCTTCGTATCTACTTAGAGCATCCAGACCGAAGATGCACACAGATGTGCTTAATGTCTTTGTGCGCTTTGGTAGCGTAGTTGCCATAATAATGCAGCATCTGCTTGGTGACAAAGACACTTCAGTAGTACGGAACAGACAAAGAAAAAAAACACCCCTTATCTTTTATTTGTGCAAAACACTTGAGCAACTGCAGCACAGTTACGTAACCTGCTTGCAGAGAGGGGAAAAATGGTCAGATATAGGGTGCCAGGAACAATTATCCTGAAATTATATTATGGTCCAGGGACCATAAATTACATGACAGAGAAGTGCCTGGCAACTGCTGTGCAAACTCAGCAAAGTTGTACGCACATCTGGGGGGGGCGGGGGGAAAGCAAAGAACAAAAAACCGAGAAAAGCAAACAAATAGAAGAAAAAGACTTTGGAATTTTTTTGAGTGCTGAATTAAGACTTCACAACCTACAGCAGAGTTAAACAACACTGCAGAATGTCCTTGTACACAGTTTGAAAATATTTTGAAATGTTCTGAGATCCTTTTAAACACTTAGCATCTTCTAGAAAAATTTGGCTGGCTGAGCATGGAGAGTGAGGACAGAGTCATAATAGTGAACAAATATTTCCAGCACATATTCTGGAAGTGACAGCACTCATGATTTTAAAATGCGTGATGCTTGCACAGATGCCTTTTTGAATCCCACAAAAGTATCATGCCATAGAAAATTTATCTCTAGTGTTTGCAGCAACTGTGTTTTTATGTCTGATTGAGTGTTCAGTAACTACATAACTAACTACATAAGTGTTATAATTTTAATTTCCATTCAGTCCCTTTATAAACTTCTTTTAAAGTTTGGCTATGTGCATTGCTTTGTCAGGAAAAGTATCTCTACTTCAGCATTTTAACTATAATTAATGATGACACTCACCTTGATTGTTGCCAAGTTTATATTCCCTAAGAGATGGAACAAAACACACAACGTGTGAATTATTTATACTTCCATATGGAGGCTTATTGTTAATACTTTTTCAGTAATTCTTAAGCGTTGGATCTTAATGAGGAAATGTAGATCACTGGTGCATTTAGTTCAAAATATAAGCAGAAGCATGTATCCAAAGAGATGAAAATCCTATTGTACTGCAAAAATGAACAATAAAGAAACCTTTCTTCCTGTCAAAACTGCTGTGACAGCTTTCAGAATGCATCTATACATGAACTTAGATACCCTTCTCTGCTGTATAATCTTCCTTTGAGCAATGACACACTGCCAATATTTTAACAAGGAGCTTCCGTAAGTTTAAAAAAAATAAAAAATATCTCTGTTGTCTTGTGGTATCCCTCAAATGCCAGGCAATCTATGATCTATGGCAGGTCAAAGAAACAATAGGATATAGTTCTTTACTTTCTAATTTAACAGTTCTCATGTTAAGAGGGAAGGGACAACAGCATTTGATTTGATTTGATTTGATTTGAAACAGAAGCTTTACTTTATATATTGGGTAGAACTGGTGCTACATCTTCAAAGTAGTACCTCAAGTGGGGTTATCAGCAGCTCAAATGTGCTCTGGATCTCCTGCATTTTGTACAGAGGGAGCCGCAGACCCACTGTAAGTACTGTTCGGTCATGTTCTGCTAGATATCGGCTCAAAATATAGCTAATACTTGGTTTTGTTTCTTAGATCAAAATGCTAACATTTTCTCTTCGTTGCTCAAATATCAAGGTATTTATTAGTTCAAGTGGAAGTAGAAACTTGGAAAGAACCTTGATCATAAAAAGGAAAAATTCTTCTATTTTCTGTCCTTTGCACCTACACATAGATATCTAGATATATTATAATATTTATATAATATATATGTACATGAATAATTAAACTTCCCTCAAAGTCTTCTTTGTCTAAGTTTTCTCTGACAAAAAGGAAACGATAATTTTTCCCTACATTTTTAATCAGGGTTTCATTTTATTTCATCCTCCCCATGGGAGGGAGGTAGGGCTAGATGGTCTTTGAAGGCCCCTTCCAAGCCAAATCATTCTATGATTCTATGACTTCTATTGTTCTTAGATACTTGTGACCCAGAATAAAAAAGCACATAACTTGTGTAAAAAACCAACACATGTGAAGGGAACTGCAAAGTCTATCTGAAGTCTCTGCAGAGGAAGAAAGCCTTTGAAGAAGAACTGTCATTCTTAACACAGATATGTGTGAAAATCACAGGCAAACACTTTGCATAACATAGACTTGCTCTATTGTCTGATTTCTTGCCAATAATATTTCTGCACACCATCTGATCTTTTAAAAGATCCAAATGATATCCACCAAAGATCCAAATGAAAACCACCCAATGACAGCAGAAAAAGTTTAAGAAAAAGTGGATAATAGGGCAAATCAAAGCCTTTTTCTCTTCCCTTTACTTTTCCCTGCCTGTCTTTGTATTTGCAGAGTATCTCACTCTCGAATATTGAGAAGCGAGACTGTATGAGTTTTGCATATATTCGCTGCCATAAGGTGGGTCAAATGAGGGGATTTACACATTATTTGTCCTTTCCAAGTTGTGTTTTTGCCCCAGTCATTGGAGAGATGCCAAAACCATACAACTTAACCTAACTCCCCAGCTCACTCCCCTTGGGTACTATTGAATGAAGATAGATTGCATGTTGTCTCATCAAAGTGGTTTCAACCACTCTGTCACAGCCATCCATTCAATATTATTCTAGTTTACATAGGAAGGAGCATCATATCCTATCACAGAAACTGTGTGGAAGCTCTGAGAAGAAGTGACATTTTGGTCCTTTTTGGTTCCCCCTTTTCTCAGACAATACCCTTTAACTGAACAAGAAAGATGCAAAGCTTTCCGCAGATCTCAAAATACTGTTTGGTTTCCCAGCTTCAATTAATTTGTTTTGTACTCTCTATCTGTGATAAAATACAGGAACTGAGATCAAGAAGTTCACCAGCCTGAGTGAAATTGTCCTATTTCAACTGCAGTAAGAATCTCCTTCCATACTATATGAATATGTCCCAGAGTTCCGTCTTAAAATTGACTTAGTCTCATGGTTTTAGACTTCTATTTCCACTGATATATATATATATTTATAAGTTATTAATTTAGTTATCATGGATTGATGATCATTTACTGGTTGTAAGACCTTTTACAATTCAAGAATACTTTAAAAAATGCTTATAAAAAAGTTGGAGCATTGAAAAGATGGAATCTTGTCTCCTTGATGGATTTCTAGAGGCAGACAGAGAAAATGTTACTCACTAAGAAAATAATTTCCCAGCCATTATGGAATCAACCAAATTTGGAAAGGCATTCTAGTCAGCATAGTAAAACTATTATTTCAACTCCGAAACCCTTACATTAAAAACTATCAAAGTGTATCTCTTGTAAAACCAACCTCACTGTACATTATATTTCCTGATCAGAAAACCTAGTGAAAAGTGGGGCAAGATTTTCCTTGATCAAAGTTCACTCATTTTGACATAGTTATAAAAGGAACAGAGCTTTTGCTTTATTTTTTCTAGGATCTCTAACTATTTGTTTCTAATGACAAACTATTTTGACTGTTCTATACTGCATATAGCTAAAACACGATCACCTTGCTAAAACCCTCACTTGAAAATGGGACAAGCCACAGGCGATAAAGCAGAAATCATCAGGACCTCTAAACTATAAGGTGTTGCTGCTGCAATTGGCCACAGTTAGGACAAACATATGTTGAAGAATGTCAGTGTTTCTGAGACTATGTCAAAATTCATAATTAGAATTTAGATTTTAATTTTACAATCCATAATCTAAGATAGCCTCTTTGTTTCTCTCTTCACCTTCTCCAGTGTTGCTCTCATGCATTTTCCTCAAAAGCCCTTTTACCTCTGTCTAAGTATGAAGCCCAGTCTCATAAAGTAAGAAATGCTAAATAAAAGTTTGCATATTTATTTAGACTATAAGGAAATTGACAAAACAAGCTTGAATGGCACTTTCCATTGATGATTGTCTACAAATGAGAGCTATCTATAGCACTTTAGAAATCTGAGATTGCAAACAAAGATAGTAAAGGCTTAAAGGCGTCTGTTTGAGCCACTGACAGAGAAAGTATTAAGTTAGGATTTTAGTTCAGATCACGACTATCCTTTTTATGTGAGTCCCCATTTATTGTGCCTTGGTTTACTTGGCACAGAGACCTTGGGGGGGTACAAACTGGATTCCATACAGATGACATTGTACTAGAAGAACGAGTTCAGGAACATATCTAGTGCTCCAATCAGTAGTGGTCATTTCGACCAAAGGACAAGGCTAGTATTAGCCTGTGAGATGCAGTCTGGATTTTAGCTTAAAAAATTTCCAGACCCATCTAATCTTGGTTACTCAAAACAGTCCTTTAAACTTTAACATATTTTACTTGTTCTTTTTATTTAAATCCCTGGCATCTTTTTTTTTTTTTTTTTAATTGAAGAAGCGTTGTTATGAAGTAAGAGAGAATGTATTAAGTGAGAGAAATAGTAAACTGAGCAGAGTATGTCTGACTACATCTATTGTAGTACTGTTCTCTCGCATTAAAAAATAATTTAAAAAAATTACTTATATGATTTTAAGGGGAAAAAAGCCCAACCAAGTAAGTCCATTTTCTTTACATTTTTGATGCGACAGTTTTCTAGAACTTTGTACCCTGTATAGTTTTAAAAGTCTTAAGAAGAGAGACTACCACTGCTTTCTGTAGTAGAGTTTCTAATTTCTTTCCCCCTCTTTGTGTTCTTTTTTCTTAATTTTATTTTGTGCCTTTTGTTTCCTTTTTTCACCTCAAATAATTCTTCTCAACACAAGATCAAGATCCTCTTTTGATATTTGTAGATAGCTCTCTACTTTTTCTTGCTCTTAATACTCTCATAAATCAAACTCTGTAATCTATAAGTTTGTGCTAGGCAAACTCACGGCTTTGAATGCAGTATTGCCTGTGTGATCTCATCCATTGCACTAAGCATTATAAAGCAGTGATTTATTGGAATAGGGAAGCCAAGTAAATTCCCTGTCTAGACTAATGTAATTGTTCCCTTGTTCTAAAGGTTCAATGATTTCACAGTTAGTCATTCTATCTCTTTTCCCTACAAATGCATGCAGATACCCAAAAAACCAGCAGCCTTACACAACATACATTTAACTTAATGGAAAGATTTTCTTGACTGGGTATGACCAAACCCTTAATACCTGATTCAGTCAGGAAATATACATATTCTGCATAGGTATGTATGCCTTCCTCTGTGCATACCTAGAAGTCTGAATCCATAAATATGAGATAAAACAACCATAACCCATAGACAAAATAAAATTTATTCAAGTCTTGCATTAACACAATTTTAGTAACTCAGTGTCACTAAAGACAAAGCGTACTGTACTGAAAACAAGCTGATAGGCAGCTTTGCTATTTGTGTCTCCAAAGATTAGAAGATAAATGCTATACACACTGAGACCAAACTGTATAAAAGAAAGCACTGTGTGCATTACACTTTCTATTTCGTGTGTGCAGTTACACAACTTGTGCCTCCACATAAAGCAAGTACTGATGAATCAAATGATGCAAAACCTATTAAATAAATTTAATGATGAACAAGAAAATACATTCATTTCTGAAAATGTTATTCCAATAGATACACCCCCCAGTCCCCAACTTCCTACCAACACAGGTAATACACGTCAGTAAGAGAATATCTGTGTATACATAGCATATTCTCAGAAATTATTTTGTCTGTAACTTGTGTGGAAGTGTCTTCCTATGATCCATGCTGGCTACATAAATATGGTCCAGTTACAACAATAAAAAATGCAAAACTATGTTTTTTTTCAGATAATAATTGATACACGTATAATAGCATTTATCATTTCAGTTTTCCATCCCATCTAATGTTCTGCTTATATATTAGACAATATTTCACAGTGGGAGACTGTAACTGCTTAGCTTTATGAATTTGAAGTATTCCCAACATTAACAGTACAGCTTTTTATATGTGTAAAGTTAGTTATAGTTGTATGCTAGGCAAAGATCCAGGAAAACAAGATAGTAAATGAGGAGTCACTTGAAAATAATTTCTTGCCAAACTCAGTTTGCTCTTTGTAAATCCGTATCTGTTGGACAGGTGGAAGTGTCCTAGATGTACATGGAGGGACAGCAGAACTTAGACTTATGTAGTCAAATTCTGCTGCACACTGGTCTGCTCTGAGAGTCAGTCACTCCCTGAAATAAATTCATAATGCAAACTCTTAGCCGAGTACTGTTACAATTTAATCAGATCATTATAATTTTGAACTTTATTGCTTTCATCAAATAAATGTACTTTTCAAAGAGCATCAACTATGGTCTAGAATCTCTATTTAACTTTAGCTTACAAACTCCAAATGCGTCTGATTCGACTATTGCAGTTTGGGTTGACTAATGATGCAGGCTCTTTCCCATAACTATATATTGAAGTTGGGCAATCAATGGAAGTGACAAGGAGGCAATTCTTCAGTTACATAGCAATACATTAACCTTACTGTACCAAACGGTAAGTAAACTGAATGTATCACAGTTTCTTAGTAGCAAATGAGCTAAATAAGAAGAAAACATACAGCATCCTCTCAGTCTCACAGACGATTCAAACTGATTAATAGGAAGACACATAGCAAAACAGCTGCCAATATCTTCAGAGCTGGACAAGGTTTAGCAGCCCCACTGTGACTTCTGTAGAGTAGCATTCGCAGCACAACAGATACAGTATATTATAATTAATTCAGTTGAAAAGAAAAGGTGAATTTTATAATGCATTTTATTTTCTTCTCTTTTATGCTTCAGCCTACCAGAAAATTGAAATCTCTATCTCTGGCAGTGCTGTGGCAGACTTCCAGCTTTATCTTAATGAAGAAGGAATTATTTTTGACAGAGTTCTGGTTTCCAAGTATCCCGAAATCCTCTAATTCATTTACATGAGGTAGAGAGGAAAAGTAAGGATGTAAGGAAGAGCAGTGAAGCATACAAATATTACTCAAAAAGGATACAGGAAAGTGTTCTATGGAATAGAAGACATGAGTATTTTACAGTAGAGAAGTACTTCAATCACATTTCCTTAAATGTAATGCTTGAAAATTCATTATTTTATTCTTAAATAACACTATCAAAGGAATAATAAATGAATGTCACCAATTTTGAAAATCAAATGAGACTGAGAGGAAGCTGGAGTTATAAATGCTTTCAAAGGAGATTTAAGAGTAAGTTTTTACGAACTGACATTACATCCTCTCGTAAGGGCATTTTTCTCCCAAAAAAACAAATCCAAGCCAATAGCTACTCTAAGGAAAAAACTCATACTGAACTTTAGAAATACTGATTTAGACAATTTCCTTAAATTAACATGTGGGCTGTTGGTTTCAAGAAAGACATTACATAATCTTCCCGTTATATTTACCTAAACTTTCTATAGTGCCATGTGTGCCTGTGATAAATTACAGAAAAAATTACAATGACATCTGTGTTCAGAGAACGCTGCAACTCTGACTGAAGCAAAGAAAACACAGATGCCTGAAGACTGAGAAAGCAGGACAACAGTTACATCACTTTATCCTTTAGGTCTAAGGTCTTGGTATTCTACAAGCTATATATTCAAATATTAACTGTATATGGGTATACTTAACTCCAGAATAAGAATCTTATTGAATTGTTGTTTCAGTTGAGAATATGTTTATTTTATAAACCTATAATTAGCAAGACCTCTTAATAAAGTGCCGGGGGCGGGGGGGAATAATGCTAAAAGCTTGGCATGGTGGGTTAGCCTTGGCCAACAGACAAACTCCCACCCACCCACTTGCTCACTCCCCTTCCCCTCCCCAGTGTGACAGAGAAAAAGGAAGAAAAGGAATAAAAACGCTCTTGGGTCAAGATAAAGACAGGGAGATTGTTTACCACCATGGGCAAAACAGACTTGGGGAAAATTCACTTTTTATTGACAAATTCACTTTATTGACAAATAAAATAAATATTTTCCAGTAGTGGGAAACAAAAAAGACAAACATTAAAGCAACAGCTTTCTTTCCTCCCTTTCCAAGTCTCAACTTCATTCCTTCACTCCTGACTCCTCTAATCCCCTTCCCTGAGCAGTGCTTGGGGTCGTGGGGGACAGGTGATACAGTCAGTACGTAGGGCGTTCTCTCTGCTTGTCCCTTCTCCTTATACTTTTCCCCTGCTGCAACATGGGCTCCGTGTGGGCCACAATTCCTTCAGGCATATCCATCTGCTCCAGCATGGGATTCTCCACAGGCTATACTGTGGACATCTGGTCTGGCATGGTCCTCTCCGCAAGCTGCAGGGAAATGCCTGCTCCACCATGGTCTCTTCTGAGGGCTGCAGGCGAATATCTTCTCTGCCATGGAGAAACTTCTCCTCCTCCTCTGACTTTGATGTTCTCTCTGCTGTTTCTCACTCTTTTTGTTCCCTTCTCGTCTGCCTGTGTGGTGTTTTCTGCCCCTTCTTACATACATTTTCCCAGCAGTGTCCCACCTGTGGCTGATGGGCTCAGCCGTCTCCTGCGGTGGGGCTGTTGCAGGGATGGCTGGAACTGGCTGTGTCCAGCAGCAGGCAGCTCCTGACACCTTCCCTCAGAGGCCATCCCTGCAGCCCCCCTGCTGCCAGACCTTGTCACCTACACCAATACACTTGGTAAAAGGCTCAAAAATATTTTTAACACAGTTCTTAACACAGCTCTTTTTAAATCTTCTATTTAATTGCACAGAATTTTATTTCACAGGAACATAATGTGCTGATCCACATTTTTGTTAAGACAACATATACTAAAAAAAAAAGCCCAGAGTGAAATAAAAGCTCATGGAAATTATACCTGGACTTTGGGCTTGTCTTATTTTCATGTTTTTCACTGCAGGCAGACTTGATAAAGACATAACACATTCAGTGAGCTAAGGTTTAACTTTGACAATGATTACTTCAGTGTCAAAGAAACAGAGGCAGATGCCCAAACCTCTTTTGCAGGGTTTTCTGCGTTTTCAATGGATGAAGAGAAAGTGTCCTGTCCTGATGCACTAGAACCCTTACCTTCTGAGATAGCACCATGATATACGAATCACAGATTCATTTTCTATTCATTTTCTCTTATGTTTGGTATGGTTTAAGGGAAACAAAATCCGGATTAAAATTAAGATTTAATTACATTTTCATTATTCACCATTCTCCTAGTAAAAAAAAGAGATTTGTGCTCATAACTTCAAGATGTATAGAATAAAATATACAAGCTTAAACACCAAGAAAACACACACAAAATTATCTACAAAAGTATCAACAAATCTACAAACAGGAAATTAAAAAGAAAGAATATTAGATGGTTTGTCTTTTATAAGATTAGCAAGAATCCAGCAAGATAGCTCGAGTTATTTGTAGGCATTTGCAATTTCAGAATGTTGGGAATTATGAAATTTTAATTTTCAAAATAATAATTTTGTATCTATTTTATTCTCTTAAAGCATCTACTTTTGATTAAACTAAGACAATAGAAACATTACGACAGTGTGAGTACATTTGAATTTATCCATAAAGCAGAAAAGAGTTAGAGCCATAGAGAGGTTATTAACATAAATTGCAATTATGAAACTGATTGTCATCATTTATGACTCCTTTCAAATTACTTGACAGATTGTCATGCGAAAATAATTTATGCAAATTTATTAATGTCTATGCAAATTGTTTTACTTTAAGACTGAAATAAGACTATGGATCCAATACCCTTCAACATTTACAGTGAAAAGCAAAGGATATGCATTTCACTTAAACTTATTTGAATTAATCATGGTAAAAACAAAATAATCTTATTTCTAAAATTGCTTTGATTGGAAGATGTTCCTGAGTCACACAAACTGAGCAATTAATCTAGCAAAGTATTATGTAGACTGTGAAAGAGTTCACTTTGGATGTGATCATGGACACATTTTGACTTAAGATCAGGAACTGTTCAGAATGCATAAAAATGAAGTAGTTAATGAGGGGAAATTGGAGAAGGATGTTATGCTGTACTTCTTAACTGCTTTTTTTTTAAGTCTTCTGATTGCTTGTAAATTTTGATTTAAAGTGCTTTACGTAATCATGTAAATACTCAGCAGGCTTTACCCAAGCCAAGTTACTTCTACAGCTGCTTTGCAGATTTAGACAGGAAGACACATCAGACTGCATTTGAGATTTGACCATCAGCTCTTTTGCATATTGAAAGTTTGCTCATTAACAACTTTTTTCTCTGAAATCATGAAGAAAAAAAGTTAAAAAATGTTGATTTATGAACTTTCTAACTGCAATCATAGAGAAAAAAGGACAAATATGTCCAATGGGCCAATGAGTAACATCTACAGAAGATGTTTCTGCCAGCACAAGCTCATGAACTTAACTCTGAATTCACCATTAAACAGAAACATGCTTGCTCTACTATAGGTTTAGCTACTTAATAATTTCAGAGACCATTATTCTTTCGACATCTGAAAAAATAAAAAGGTGGTTAGCCTCAGTAAAACAGAACAACATGTTGCCTGTTCACACTGGTGAGGAATGAGAAACAGTGAGAATATTCCAAGATACCTGACCTATCTGTATCCTTCCATTAAGACAATCCATAAACTAAAGAGAATTTATGCATGTCTCCCTAAAACAGCTGAATCTTTTTTATTCTTTGTCCCTTTACATCCCCATCAAGAAAAGGTGGTGTTACTCCACCTTTAACCATCCCTGAAGCCAAACAAATAGGCCAGGTCTCCATTTGGAGATAGTCAGGTTCACTTTTTAATCATTTAAAGGACATGCTGTTTAGTTTAATAATTCCTCTCTGCCACTGCCCAAGAATTATCTGTTGCTGGCAACTGCCTCAGCAGAGACATATGACAGTTCAGGGTATTTAACTGTGGTAAAAACTATCAAATTTGTAATGAAATATTTAATAATTCAAAAGTTCGCCACCTCCGCACCCCCAAAGACAATAACAAACAATGGAGAGCCTTTGTCTTTGTTAGGTGAAACAAGTGCAACAAAAATTTGAAGTGAACATTCTCAGTTTGTAAATTTGTAAGCCAAAAATATAAAAAATAATAACCTGTGGAAGAACTATTTTGCCTTTCATATTAAATTTAATTTCAAACTTTTGCTTGTAGTTATTACAGGAAAAGAACATCTGAAGAGTAAAGTCAATTAGCTTTTATTTTGATTTGTCTGTCACCACTTATTATTCATTATGGTATATTTAGAAGTCTCAGCTATATTCTGAATCCTAATTTCTCTATATCAAAGTAGTAAGAAGTAGAAAGAAGTAAACCTGAGGATCCCGGAATGTGGTAGAGGCCTGGAATTCCTTCAAGTCCAAGATACTAAAATTTTCAGCAATGTGCACAGGTGAAATGATAGGAAAAAACAGGACAAAAAATCTTCTGAAAAAGGGCCTAACCAAATCAGTAGTTCTCACAGGAAGAATTTATATGTAGGCAGAAAACACCCCAACCAAGCTGATCAGCAAGGGAAATTATGCTTTAGGAATCAAAAAATAGAGAGGTAAAAGGCAAGTGAGTAAGACCTGGGAAAGGATTTTAAAACAAATAATTTAGGATTCTTCAGGTATACAGAAGAAAAAAATAATTTTAAAAGGTAAGATTACTGTAAAGAAGGTTCTGGGTAGAGATTCAAGATGACTTTAATGTGGCTCCAAAACCAAATTAATATATAAGGATTTTCAAAACTAAGTAGTTTTGAGCTAGGGTCAAAGAGAAGGGCACTGGGAAAACAGAATCATAGAATCATAGAATCATAGAAGGGTTTGGGTTGGAAGGGACCGTAAAGATCATCTAGTTCCAACCCCGCTGCCATGGGCAGGGACACCTTCCACTAGACCAGGTTACTCAAAGCCCCGTCCAGGGGCTTACAGGGATGGGGCATCCACAACTTCTCTGGGCAACATGTTCCAATGCCTCACCACCCACACAGTAAAGAATTTTTTCCTAATACGTAATCTAAATCTACCCTTTTCCAGTTTAAAACTGTTACCCCTTGTCCTATTACTACACTCCATCATAAAGAGTCCCTCCCCATCTCTCCTGTAGGCCCCCTTTAGGTACTGGAAGGCCGCTATAAGGTCTCCCTGGAGCCTTCTCTTCTCCAGGCTGAACAACCCCAGCTCCCTCAGCCTGTCCTCATAAGAGAGGTGCTCCAGCCCTCTGATCATCTTCGTGACCCTTGTGCTGAAGACTCCAAATCTGCACGCAGTACTCCAGATGATATCTCACAAGAGTGGAGTAGAGGCAAAGAATCACCTCCCTCAACCTGCTGGCCACACTTCTATTGATGCAGCCCAAGATGCAGTTGGCATCCACCGCAGTGAAACTGGAAGAAAAACTCGAACAGCAAGAAAAACTCAAACAGCTTAATGAGCCAAAATTAGTTGGGACCAATGATCTCCCCCCACTAGTTGTTCCATATAAGACACACAAAATCATTATGGAACCATAGAATTTTATGTTGGAGAAGTCCCATTAAGAACATCGAGTCCAAACATAAACCTAACACTGCAAGCAGTCTTACAAAGATTTTTCAGATAAGAGAGTCTTGGGTTTGTTTTTAACATCTAGTGAATAGTAACAGTATGCACATTAAAAGAAATTAAAAAAAAAAAACCACAACCCATAATTCAGAAGTGAATTACTCGATCGAAATGTTCCGAACTGTTGATATAAGATCAATAATGTGCAAGGCATTATAACAAAATTTTATGTCAAAAGCAACTATGGATATGGAAGGTAAAGAAAATAGGGTTAGACATTAAAAATCTTAGCAAACCTGGGAACTAAATTTCCTAAATAAGAGAAATACAAGAAATCTCAACTGGACTTCAGCGTGTAATTGGTACTGTCACATGGAAAACTAATAGAGTTGGAAAAGACAAAAAGTAATAGTGACAGATGAGAAACTACTAGAGGACTGATAACAACCACTAAACTTCGGAGTACTAAACTGTGACTGAGTGAGATTTTCAGAGCATTTTAATTTTAAATAATGTGACTGATCAAATATATGATTTTCAACACCCTTTTTTAATAAAAAGTTTGAACAGCACTACCTGTTTAGAAAAGACTGGCATACCACACAGAAAAAAACAGGCTACCCCAATGACCAGTATAAAAATAATAATANCCTTTGTGGGCGTCTAAATCGTTCTCAACATTCATTAATTTAACTATTGAATAATAATAATAATAATAATAATAATAATAATAATAATAATAATAATAATAAATAATAATAATAATGGCATTAAATTCAAGAAAAAATAATTAGAGATGGATCATGACAGGAAATGAAAGTCGTATCTTAAAGAAAAAGCTAAATGAAAATTCTTAGCCCAGTAAAAGGTAAGCTGAGAAGGGATATAACAACTGTCCATAAATATTTGATGGTGGAGAATATAAATACCCGATCGTGCTGGAGTGAGAGCAAATTTAGGAGGATGATCAAGAATGATTTTTTTCTGACTGTGAAATTTCAGACAGAGAAACAAAAGCACAACTGCTCTGGAATGGACCTTCCCACACCACACTGTGGTAACAAGGGATGGCGCATGAGATTTCTGTTACTGAAATATTTCATAGCCTATGAATATACACTGAAATCCTGCTGTGAAACAGATTTAACTTTAGTTATTTACCCAGACTCATACAGCTGGGGAAAATGGAGAGATGGGAAAGTATTTGTTAGTTCCTAATCCTTTTTCCTAGATCCATATTCTGCCTTTCCTTCGATCTATGCTCTCTAGAAAAGCTAGATCTCTTTGGTAGTGGCATGTACCCTTCTCAGTCAGCTCCAGAAGACATACAAAAAATGAAGTGCCCAGCTAAATTGCACATTCTCCTGACTGTGCCAATCTGCTGGGGCTTTTTTTTCCCCTCAGTTTATTCTTTTCTAGAGTTAATCTGTTCTTTTCTACTAGTTTGTCACGCTTAATTGTTGCCTTTTGTCACAGACAGGCTTCTGACCTGCCCTTTTCCCTCTGTTGCTACGCTCATAAATCGGACCAAGAGGAGCTGCAAGTCTCGCAGAGCTACAGTGAAACAGCTCCCCCAAATGGTATTATTTATCACGGAGATCCCTAAGAAAATGCAGTTTAAACTCGTTAAGATTCTTAAATGTTTTGGTAAAAATGGTCTTCATAACATCTATGAACTTTTATTAGTAAGCTTTTACTGAAAACCCTATTGACCAACTATTGCAGGCTTTTGGATGCCCAGAGGTCTACAGGTGATACTTTGGTGCTATGTGATATTTATCACAGCTGAGATTCAGAACAGAAAAGGATTATGGATTATTTTTTGTTTTGGATACTTGGGAGGCAGACAGATTACCTCCCAGCTGAAGAAAAAATTGTGGCAGAGAAGGGGGTCATTCTTTAGTTGTTAGATCGGCAAACAACCAGGTAGCAGAGGAAATACCAGGGGGTATGGAGGAGGATCACAGTATGAAGGGAGTCCATGGTGCCTCAGAGACTGTGGTCTTCCAATAGTGTGTACGTGACAGCAAAATGAAAGAGTACCTTGACTCGTCCACGGAACATGCTGGTCCAACAATAATTTTGTCTGCAACATTGAAGTCAGTTGCTTTTATTTCTTAAATAAAGATACTTAATTTTGCACTTCAAGTTCATCAGTAAGTTCCCACTTTGTAATACTGATTTGTTAAAGGCCTAATTAGTTCAAAACAAATTGATACAAAATTTCTGGAGAAAAAAAAAAAGAAAAGGATTATCACATATAATTCCTATGGTAGTTGCCATGGATTTTCAGCTCAAAATATGGCAAGTCAGGCCTCCAAAACCCTTTGATGCAGTGTAAAACTAGATTGATCAATATCTATATTTATATATCCTTGTATGTTTCTGATTTGCCATCTGTTGAGCATGTAGATTTCACATTTTTCAGCTTTTCTTTACCAAAAATGGGGTTTTTTTGGTTTTGTTTGGTTTTTGTTTTTTTTTTTTTTTTTTGTAATAAAAATAAGCTTCTTCTAGGCAGGGACTCCAGAGGCTTGGACTTGAAAAATATCAAGTGACCTAAGAGTCATGATAAAATTCTGACATCAGAATCATAAAACCTTTACCCCCTGTCCTATCACTACACTTCCTGACAAAGAGTCCCTGCCCATCTTTCCTGTAGGCCCCCTTTAAGTACTGAAAGGCAACAGTAAGGTCTCCCCGAGTCTTCTCCAGGCTGAACAACCCCAACCCTCTCAGCCTGTCTTCATAGCAGAGGTGCTCCAGCCCTCTCATCATCTTCATGGCCCTCCTCTGGGCTCACTCCAACAGGTCCATGTCCTTCTTATGTTGGGGGCCCCTGAGCTGGATGCCGTACTCCAGGTAAGATCTCACAAGAGCAGAGCAGAGGCGCAGAATCATCTCCCTCAACCTGTTGGCCATGATTCTTTTGATGCAGCCCAGGGTATGATTGGCTTTCTGGGCTGCGAGTGCACATTGCCAGCTCACGTTGAGCTTCTCATCAACATGAGAAGCTCATCCGCAGGGCTGCTCTCAATCCATTCTCTGCCCAGCCTGTATTTGTATCTATCTATCTCACTTGTTTCGATGGTTCATATTTCCAAAATGTGCCAGCAGGCATATTTTATTTGAACATCAAAAAAGGCCTTATTTAAAATTACCTGTTTGGAGATATCTCCAGATATTTTTGGTTGCAAGTCATTATGCAAGTAATTAATGGAAAAGAATAAAGAAAGTTTGAAACACATTGTATGGATATTGAAGGTCCTGTGCCCATGTTAAAATAACGTTAGAGCAACCTACAATGCTCAATGAACCTGACAAAAACACACTCAGCTTTACCCCTATTTAATATCAGTGGGCTTTGAAATTATTTCATGTAGACACCTTGCAGAATCAGGTCATGGATTCATCAGATTTTTGAATGTCACTGGCTGCATTAGACATGTTTGATAACATTGTGGTTCACATCCAGCAAATATGCCAGCTATATGAACAGCAGTAGAAAAAATTGTCCTTTCTAGAAGACTCTGGAAATGCAAACACTAAACAGCAAATATCCACCGTGTGTCATTTCTCTTCAAAGCTGGCAGCACTTTGCATTTTAGGAAGGTTATTTTTCCCAGTAGTTCCATCCTGACCAAATGGTGGTGGCAAACAAACAAGGAGCCAATACTATCAGAAGGAAAGGCTGGCAGTAATTTTAACTGTTTGTTCCCTATGGAGTAGAGACCAAATGAGGAAATGACCAAAACAACTGAAAACCATATTTATCAGTGTCAGTGCTGAACAAAGGATTGCCTTGTGTTTCGTAACAGGTATTATTAACTCACTGGTAAGGAACAATATGAAGTACAGTACAGGATGCTCAGCTTTAGTGCCTGTGTAAATATGCAATCTACTCTCTGTGCATCAGTCACGGACATCCAGCAGTCTTTGGTAATAAGAATATAGTGAATTAGTCTTACTGTAATGAGCATGTGTGTATGCCTTCATAGGGAAAAATAAACAGTAGAACCAAAAGGATGAAAACATCAAATATTAAGAAGTTAGTGAAATTATATTCACAAAAAGCCTACACCTTCAGGAAGAAAATTTCAGTACAATGAAGTCTGACATGAGCTGTTAAGACAAGCAAAGCTACTGCCAGTTACAGGCTGTCTTTTCAGGTCATTCCAAGACAACACAGTAACAGTAAGCACATGACTAGATTATAACAAAAATTATGATAATAAAGAAAAAGAACAATTGCTTTAGTACCTAAATGTAAACTTGATTTTTTTGAAAATGAGGTCTTCCTCATAGGTTTTGAACTCTTTTAAACCTAACCTTATGTTTTGAAAATCTGGTCAACATCACAGAAAAAAGAAGCTAAACTAAAATAATAGATATGTTGCTCTACGGTTTTGGCAACATGCAATCAGTATTCTACATAAACAAGTCATACTTGCTCTGCTCCCCTTCTGAGTATTTCAGCTGTGGCTAATGAATTCACAAATCTTTTCTCTTACATTTAAACATTTTTTTAATCACTTCTAAAATACAGCATTTCCCAGACAGCACGCTTTTCCACACCTTGCTTAAAAATACATCACAACCCTGTCACTTAGGAAGGATTTTTTTTTCTCCCAGTGCCAAAGGACTGTAATGTTTAGTGACCTTATCCACTTAAGGAGTCATCGTTAGAATTGCTTTTTGTCCTCTTGGCATGCGGAGACCTGGCTCATGCCCTCTGGCTTGTGACTCAAGGTTGTGCAACCATGTGAACTGTTTTCAGGCTATGGGAAGCAGTGGCTACAGAGGTACAGCAAAACAGTACTGGCTCAAAAGAAGCATTAGCCCTAGGCCAGGATTTTCTGGCCTCACTGCACTGACATACAAGAAGTAGTGGAAGGCAGGTGCTAGGCTTATCTGCCAGCACTCTGTAGATACCATACTGGGCCAGGCAGCTGGGCTGAGATACCACCTTTTCACCCCTGCCCCACAAGGCACAGGCTCTTCTAGAGACCACCCTACACCCAAAAAGGCACATCGATCAGCTGGGTGGCCTGAGGTCATGGACAGTTTGACTGAAATCCCTTTAGAAATACTGTTTTGGAACAGAACTCTAAGGATAGTGTATGAGAGAGAATGAAGCTCTGTAACATCTAGTTCACCAAGCAGAAAAAAACTCATAGTTCCTGAAAAAATAAATTTCATACTAATAAATGGAGAGCAGTTCCTGAGGAATCAAAAGAAATGACTGAAGAAAACCTTAAGATCTGGTTTCCAGGCATGTCAAGACAAAGTTGGCCTCTTTCATCATTTGTATTTTCTCTTCTTGCACATCTGAGCTATACGTCCTTATGAATGTTCCTCTTCTGCTTACTGATCATAATCCACTATCCTCTTTCTGTTTTAATAAGCAGTATCCAAAGCGTTATGGGTTGTTTATAGAGATCTTTTTATTTTAATTCATTTTTAATTCTTAAAGTAACTGAACTGAATTTATCTACTTTAGCAAAGGTTTCCAGAAACTGCTGCCTGTAGAAAAGGCCCATCACTACCAGCAAATCTCATAATGCCTCTTCCTACTCACAGCAGAGTAAGCTAATCAGCTAGCTGGTTTTAATATTATTATTTTTTTACACAAACACAGTAAAATGCTACACAACCCAAACCTGTTATCTGTCAGTATAATGTAAGGAGAGTAAATGATTACACAATGAGTGATTTCATTTGAATCACAGGCTTGATGGTAGATCTCATTTGAAAATATGAAAAAGTAAATGAACAATGTAAGGCATTACCTAAGATACCTTTAATTTCACTTGAAATCTAGGTGTTTTGAAGAACAAGTGTTTAGTGTATTCATCTTCATGTGCTTTAAAGTTTGTTCATTTGGGATACAAAGAGAAATTGAAGATTTAGTTTATATTTCTACCCACCTCTTTGTTTCACTTTTTCACAGAAAAAAGGCTACTGAGCCTATGATAATCTTTAAAAGTGTTCATAAAAGTGTTCTCTACTGGTTGTGCTTTGAAATTCTATTCATGAACTCTCCATCTTTTAAATATGCCCTGTAATACTATGTCGATCTCTGTGAACTCACACAAAATTGACAATTTGACAAATGTCAGTGCTACATAACCTGAAAACCCTGTTCAAGTTCTGTAACATGCAGCGACCCAAAAGATGACATTTTGTCACCCTCAATGTGTATTTTCTCTCTGTCAGGCTGATGCGATTATTTTTTGTTTGTAAACTATCAAAATCTGTCTTAGATAATGTACTATTCTCTGTCCTACAAACTTCTTAGCCTAAAGTCATTGTTTTGGATGCCAGTTTCAAAGAATGTAGTTGGGAAAGTAGAATAACATCAAAGGAACCTTTTTCAATCATAGTTGATACGAAATTTCATAAGACAATGAAATTTTTTGAAGACTAAAATCTCCCCTTTTATTCTGTTTCTCTAAGAGAAGGTATGAACCCTGCTGTAGGACTCAGAGGGAAGCTCTGAGTGAAGCACAGTGCTCTTTCATGCTAGTTTAGTAGTGATTTCTGCTAAAGACAATGAATTTCTTTTATTGCCATGGAAGTCAAAGAGGCTAGAAGGGGTGTCTGCGCTTCCCAGCATCAGGACCTTGCTCAGACTATCAGATGTTAACAGTTAGGTGAAGTAACACAGAGAAATGAAATAAAGATGAAGCAGTGAACTTAACAATTATTGCCAGCACCCGTGGCAGTGCAGTTAGTATTAAAATCAAACAGAACTAGCAGGGGGCACCTACACTCTCACAGCTGAAAATCTGTGGTATCTGGTATCTCCTGGGAGACAAAGCATCCGCATCATAAATCAGGATGGAAAGATTAAAAGTAAAGCAATATGCTGTTTCAATACCTTATGACATGGGAGTGTTGCCTTAACCTTCTGCAAAACCTAACTTGTTTCAAATGCTGTGAGTTATAGCTGCCTAGATACCACATGTCCAGTCAAAGAGGTTAATTAAAATTTTTTTCTGTCTCTGGAGCCTCTGTAACTTGCCTGTCAGATGAAAGATAAAAATTATACATATTGGGCTATTGCACTGTTAAATCAGGTATAGAAAAATATGGCTGGGAAGCTCAGTATTTGTATCAGGGCACTCAAAGCTAGCGCAGTTTCTCTCTTCATTTCCCGCCCTCCAGCCAAAGGGCTTCAGTCTGATATTGTACAGAAAAGACATGGAGATCAAATTTAACATTCTCAATCCACTCAACAGTAAGAGTCCATTGCTCACTGCTGGAGCAATTACTGAAGAGTAAAAGTTCATGAGGGTATTTGAGGAAGAATGATGACAACTATGTGAACAAATTCAAAGAAACAGTTACTCATACTCCTGATTGTAATGACCAAGAAATCTAGAAATCCCGTGCTCCTAGAAATCTGGTCCACTTGCATGCAGACCCTTAGATCTGTGAATTGAATCTGATCTCACAGATCTAGAGCCTTATTGAAATCCTGACAAAATGGGGTCTGGATCTACACCAAAGCCTCCTATCTAAATAATTCTATTATATAAAGTGTTCATTCCTTCACAATACTTTGTAAACGCATTATGCAGGTCTTGGTGGATAAGGATCCTTCGTCATCTACTAAACAACATCATTAGGCTCTTCTTTAATATAACATTCTATATGCTACACAAATCTGTGTTCATTGAATTTAGTGCTGTTGACCTAAATAAGGTCAAACTCTTATTCATGATTTTTAACACCCTCTGCTTCTAATCAGGCTTAACAAGAATGCAAATTGAGCAGGGTACTAGGTCTGGTTTAGAAGTTAAATGCTTCAGCCCATTTCAAACTTGGGTAAAAACCATACCTCTCTTGGGAGAATAAAAATAAGTCCTTACCACTCAAATTTTCCATTTTTTCAATTGCCCACTAAATTTGTACCAGAAAAATACAGATTTCTATTTTACCTTTGGGGAGGGAGAGGGGAGAGAAAATTAAAAAAGGATAGGAGTAGTTAGAATATTAGTCTCTGAGAAAAACAGAACAGTTTGTTAAATACATACACAGAGACATACTATTCCTATTGCAACAACTTGTGCCATGAGATTAATCCCTTTGTAAAAACTAAAACAACCAGAACAGATATATTTTTTACATGTATTTTTCATGAATGTAAAGAATGTAATTTGTCCTAACTCATATATTAATTACATGAGTTATATTCAGATGTATTTAGATTAGTTATCTGAATTATGTTAATTATTCTCCTTCCACAGGATAGAATCTTCTAATATTGTACTACACAGTCAATGCTTCCATGATACATTGCTCCTTGTTTAAAATCAATAAATGCAAAATTACAAAGGGTGAAGCTAAAACTACATTTCTCTTTACTGTGATACTGAAATTATTCCATAAATTGCTTTAGGCATTTCGTAAGTTTGAAAATCAATTTCCAACTGCTTTTTCTTAAGGATGATCCAGAGGAAAACCAATACATAATCAAATTTTTTAAATCTGTTAGTAAGAGAATTACTATTTGGATTTTTCTGTACTTCGCACTGTTACCAAATATTCACAATCTTTGCCTTCTTTATTATCAAGTACTGGACAAGTCACCAAAATTGTATACAACATGCTACTTCAGGGAAAGCAGATATATTATTTATTATTCACTCTAACAGCCCCAGGCTGTGGTTTGACATTTCAAAGTGTTTAGCCACAGTAGTGACATGGGATATTTCTATTCATTCCTGCACTGCGACTGATCTAAAAATAAATGAATTCATTCAATATACAAACATTCCTTAGTGACTTATACTTTTTTAAAATAATAGCCTCATACTTCAATGAACCCTTTCTAGATGAGGATCAAAATTAGAAACTGGTGTTGCGGGCTGTGCCAGCAGACATGGCATGCCCTACTCCAGAATGGGCAGCAATCACTGTTTATCACAGGTGTGCCGTGCATAAACACACATACACATAAGAAGAGATACATACAGTCCACTTGAGACAATAGATATATATACAGAAAGATGGAAGGGGAGAAGGAAAGAGGGAGGCAATATTGATCACTTTCATGAGTAAAGATTAGTGTTGCACTAATATGAATTCGTATATAGGTTCTGGTCTTTTTCATCATGACAAAGGCAATGGGACTTGAGCGGAGTGGGGGGTGAAATCAATGTTTTATGGATGACTGAGGTGCAAATAGCAGGTTGGTGCTGTAGTTTCCAGTGATAAAGGGTGGCATCATGGGAAACAGATCATCACAGGGGCGCAAGTTGAGTTCATGTTGTTTGTGAACAAGATCCCCCTGAGGTTTGCAGCAGATGGAGAGGAGACCATGTACAAAGCCATTTGGAAATGTCAAGGGGCTCAGGATAAAAGTGTAACATGGCAGGAACTGCAAAAGTCATTCTAAAAAAAAAATAAAAATTAAAAAGCAGAATCTGGAGGGCAACCAGGAGAGGACTCCCAAAGACTGGGCAACTGAGAAAATGCAGTTTGCTTGTCCTTAACAATTGTATTGAATACTGATTTTGGGCCTCAGCTAGAGACACATCATTAGTGTCTGTGCCTATTTTTTTAAAAAAGTCTTTGGATTTGTCACAAAGGAGATTTTATTCAGGAGCTGTAACTAGATGCCTGTTATTGTTTTTCCTGAATCAGATATTGCCATTTTATATTCTGTTGTTATTTTCAAATTTTGGAATTACATAGGTGATTGGCTAATTAACTGCAGAGATAACAGGCAATTAGCAAATCCAGTGCACCATATTTACTACACTTACACAGCGGATTTAACATCAAATTCACGGTGAGTTCAATTCACATGTCATTCATGCACCACTGAGTTCCTTTTCATTTGTATAGCAGTTGGCTGACTGCTCACGTTGTGTGCAGGGCTTCCCTGACGATGAGGAGATTGCTGTCTCTTAGATTAATGCTCCATTTTTCAGGGTCGTCTTTCCGTAAATACACCCTTGGTGTTTCATATATCTCTACAAACTCTGTTAATGCAGGTGTCTCAGGTTAAGACTTTGAAACAATTTCTTAAAATGATATGGTCGGGAATTTACAGAGACAAATTCCTACTTCCTGAACTGCATTGTGCAAGCTTTCAGAATAGACTTTTGTCCTCATATTTTTGGGCCTCTTGGGTCCTGCACGATGCTTAGATACTGCAGTGAATGGTATTGTGCTGGCATCTATGTCAGCTGGTTTTTAAAAAAAAACAACTCACAGGTTTTGGAACGCATCAGTAACTACAGAGATTAAAAAACAGTTTAAATGCTGATGATAAAATTTCTCTTTAAAACACACACTTTCCTTAGTGACCCTTCTCTACGAAATACAGACAACTGCCCAGTTCTGGGTGTTTCATCCCACTGCATACTTGTACGATCTCCAGCAGAGTTTCTCTAATGTTAGTTGTTCAAATATGAGAAAGTTAAGCCCAGAAAAAGTTAATCCAGAGAAAATCTCCACCTAGATATCGTGAAGTCCTTACAAAATTCAAGAAAAAGCTAATAATATTCTATTCAAGCTTCTTTAGACATATAGGACAATACATTTTCCATTTCAATCCCAACACTTGCAGTAGATGTACCTAAAAAAAAATGTTTTGAAAAATACATAAATAGAAAAAAATCACCACTGAAACTACTCAAAGTGACTTTTATCTTGGCTTATTTGTTTTTGACTGCAAAAAACAGAACATGGGAATGGTTATAAGAAATATCTTGACAACAATTTCAGATTATTATTATGTTATGACTGAATTTAAAGCAGGTATACAGGGGATGTTTGGTTTATAATTTTGTTTCCAGAATCTCAGGCATTGTATTTCATAATAGCATTTTATGCTGCATTAACAGAGTTTTATGCTGCGTTAACACCATTTTATAGCATAATGGAAAACAAATGGGTACAAAAGAGAGGTAAAATGGAAAATAAACTGTGAAACTTTTTTCTAGCTGGTTCCTGTGCTGTACACTGATAATACTGCCAACAAAACAGCAATGGCTTTTAAACCATTCTCTACTTCAACTTCACTTTGAAATGAGCATTTACTGTATCATATATTTTCATATAATTGTAAAGAGACAGACTGGGATCCATATTTTGGAGCTGAGATTTTTCCAACATGAGCACTTAATTTTTATAAATTAAATTTGGCTTGGTTTTCAATACGAAGTATGATATATTATATAAGACAACTGAGAATGCTAGTGGTCCTATCAAAGACTCAAAAAAGTGGAAGAAAAGAATAGATAACACCTTAAAGCTAGACAAGGAGTTTTCACAAAGGAAGGAAAGGATTACTCTCTAGCGATTAAAATGAACCAGGTTTCCTGTTCTGCTTTCGGATGTTATTGACCTTTTCCTCAAAATCGGTGTGTACTCAGCTGGAATCGTGTACAGCTTTGGACATTTTTTTCAAGAAAAAGGTTCAGTGGAGAAATGTAAGACGAGTACTCAGAGGCTAGAAAAAGTAGGCAAAATGGAAGGTATAAGCAAATTGGGTTTCCAATTTGCTGGAAAAAGTAGGCAAAATGGAAGGTATAAGCAAATCGGGTTTCCAATTTGCTTGGAAAACTTTCCAAGCTTAGGCTTGGAAAGAGACAGAGGAGAGCAAATACAAGTCTTCAAATACTAGAGACAAGAAAGGAGGAGAAAGGAAATAATCTTTTATCTACTTTCGTAGTAAGTAGAACAAGAATAAAAAGTTAATAATGCAGCAAAGAAAAATAAAATCAGACATAGAAAAAAACCTACTAATAGCAAAATGAGTAAGAAATGGAATAGTTTACCTTTGAAAACAACAATAACTTCATCTTAGGATCTTTAAGAACAAGTTCATTAAACATGCTGGGAATTATTGTAGTTGCACTTTTCTATGATTAATTTGATTTTGCTTCCCACGGAGAATAAACAGAACCGGGCACTGAAATTTGAACACTTTCCTCCTGCTAGGTTACCTTTCAACTAAACCAGTTCCTTGATTCATCTCACTGTGCCACCATTCAAATACTCATGCCAGCCAAAAGGACGGGGTAGCAAAGGCACAGAAACTAATGGCTGGAAGCAGGGGACGTGTGTGATTGTTTCCTTTGGCAGATCTGCTTGGCGTATGCAAATGCAAGATATTTATAGAACTATGCTTTCTTTCTTGTATTATACCACAGCTTATTTGGAGAAGAGCGTTTTTGTTCTAAGTTTGTCCGTTGTAATGAGATGGTCCTGAACAATGTCTGAAATTCCTAGGTACAATAACAATTTGAATAACAAAAGAATTAGATGCACTAGAGTGACTGAACATATATACATCCTGATACAGCAACTGGTGACATGTTAGGACTTGGTTGTTTTTTTTAATTTCACACACTGAGGAAACTTTGCTGATTTCACAGAACAAACAATGAATACAAGTGAAGTTTGTCAGATCTCTAACACGAAAATTTGGCAAGATGAGAAGCACTAAATACCACTTATTAAGTGTTGTGACGTGCAACAGCAATCTTCCATCAAAGCTTGCACAACTCCATCCAGATAGGCTACCCATAGTAAAAGCAAAGAATCATTTTGTACTATACCTGTCAGGAGCTTTCAATAAGAACAACGTTTACTGAGGGCAAAAGGCATGATTGAGACAGATTTATGATATTTAATTGCTTTTTTTCCCTCGTGTTTCTAAAAAGGTTATTTCCAACATCTAATCCTGCTATTCCAGCTCAACTAGTTCTCAGTGACTAATCTTTTTTTTTTTTTTTAATAACAATAATTTATAAAGTTTCTTTTCCTTTTAAACTTTTGCTGACAACACTAGAAACCAATCACAGTTTCTGCTGGCAAGGAATTGTTCATGCTGATGAAAGAAGTATTCTACGAGAAAGCAGTTGTATGCAGTGAATTGTAGGGCAACTGACAGAATATCTGGGTGTTCTCTCATGTGGACATCTTTCACCGCCCTTCCTTTTCTTTTTTAAACATTGTTTATGTAAAAAAAAAATCAATCAGTCACATATAGGCTTAATTGCTGTGGGCTAGAATTCAGAAAAAGTGTTGCAGTAGAGCTCTTCAGTTACGGATTTCAGTGCTCACCAGCAGTAGTCAAGGCTGCTGAATATTTTTCTTCAGCTACTTCATTGCTTAGCCTCTCCGCCTACCACTTTCCACAAGTCTTTTTCAAAATCTTTCTTCTTTTCTCACAAACCAATTCATTCCACTTACTTAGTTATCAACCTTCTTGTCATGGTTTTTAATGCCTTCTACACATCTGAATATTCACATTTTCTTTTGGTTTTATTTCTCTTCTAATGAGTGTCTCGGCTTGCTTTTCCATTTGGCCGTTCTCTGTGTCATTTGGTCAACTAACATAAATTCCACTTTTTGAGATTTTTACTCCGCTGTCTTTCATGTAGATGGGAGTGATCCATGAACTTTGAGGATTTCTCAAACAGATAACATAATTTTTATGTGTCAGAGGTACTTCATTTCAAGAATAAATTTCCAAAGGTAGTATTACCCAAATAGACGTCCTATTAATAGTAAAACAGGTTAGTAAAAAAAAAGACCTACAACTGGTTAGTATCTGAAAATATATGAGCATAAGTCCCAACAATCAGCTACTGTATTCATAAAGGAATAATATTAGCATTTGATTAAAAAAAAAAGAAAAGACTCATGGGAACATTTTTTAGAATTCTGTATGAACCATTCACATGAGAGATATTTAAAACTTAAGAGCTTTTCAAATTTTGCAGGGCCTTTGTTTTCCAATTTTCAAATTCAGAGTAAGACTAATAACAAGAAAGAACTGGAAGCAAAAAGGACAAAGAGCTGAAAAAGAAGAAATACAGTGTTCTTATAAGTCTCCAAAGACAATTTTGAAAATAGCGACACATGATAGCTTATAACTTACAGCCTAGTGAGAATTTTGCATATTCTAAGGAATATTAAGAGCAGAATTTATTTCAACAGAAAAAATAAAAATAAAATGGCAAGAAATTAAACAGATTCAGAGGCAGGCATAAAAATGATTAGGGACACGAAAGAACTTCCATATGACAGAAATGAAAAGATCTGCACCGTAAATTTAGAAGACAAAACTTGATGAATGCATACAAAATAAATTACAGTATAGTGAAGATAAATTAGGTACTTTCCTTCTGCATTTCTGCAGTGCAAGATCACAGGATTATTCAACAAAACTGAAAGCCAGAAAAGTTAGAATGTATAAATGGAAATATTTTTGTGCTACATTAAGTTACTCTATGAATTATCATGAAATACTTCTAAGTCAAGAACAAAATAAGTTTCAAAAACCAGAACAAATCTATCTATGAATAAACAAAGAATACCTACATTAACAATAATTACGAATGTAGCGAACCATGAAACAACTTGTTCTGCAGATTTCTAGACTGTATACCTCTCCTCTGATCCTCCTCTTCTCATTATTTTACAAAAAACACAGGAATACATCCTCTTACATCACATATATTCATTTCATGGTTTGTCAAGGAAGTACTGGATTAATTTAGCTCAAATATGTCAAAATATATATGCTATTGGTAAAACTGATCCATGTCTTAAAAAAAAAAGCAACAAACCAACAGTGGGATTTAAAGAGGTTCAGCATATTTAATACATGTAGGCAATCTCCTGTTAAAACCCCACCAGCAGGCTGTCGGTATGAGGCAGACTTTGGAAATTGCTGCCTTTATCGTTCAGAAACACATACACACACCTGGGCACCACAGAACAAAAACCAAACCCACAGGGATTTTCTTCCACTTTCTCCTCAGGCGGGTCTTAGATGGCAGCCATACACCGTGCTCATGGACAGACCTACTAATCCTGTTTTTACAGGTTATTTCATGATAGTTCATTCAACGTCTGTAAAAAAACGATCTATATAACACAAATACAAGTCTCCTCTCCTCCTTAATAGAGGCCTAGGACAGTGACTGTTTATTCTGAAGCACCTTCTGCAATTGTTCAAGAAAGATGCAGTATTTCTGGATGGTGACAGAATTAGCGTTGCTCAGATTCTAATGAGATTAAAAGAAGGAGCTTGAAAAGGTGATGATGTTAAAACATCTATTCTGAGAAAAGCAATAACACTTTTAAAAGTAATGTATGCAATATCAAGTGGAGAAGATAATAACAGTGGCTTTTTTTGATTTATTCTTGACCTTTACAACCCATCAAAACGTTAATCCACAGAGAAAGTGATGTGCCTGGATTTGACCTAATAAAACCAGAAAAAAAGGTATTATCTCATAAAACATTGTAATGATAAGGACTACTAGATAAGTAATAAAATTACTCTGATGAGCAGACACATTCAGCAGTAGGATTGAAAACTATAGGACTGCCAAAACCAGATTCCAGTTCAAGCTCTGGGGCTGACCAACGTTCCGCAGACCTCCCACTCTTAACAGATCATCCACTAGTACTCTTGATACCATTCACAACGAACTCTGGTATTTAGTCCAAACGCCTAAGGTTCATAATGATTTCCATACAGGACAGTTCTAGCACACAAAACTCAGCTTCATTTGAGAGCCAAAATCTGCCAATAGGAAGCCTTACAAATGCCTGGTGTCCAGGCTGGATGTTATATTTAACACTGACTACTATTACCTAGAAATAAGGAACAAACCACAAGAGAAATATCAGAAAACAATTAAAAAAAACCCAATCATGAGTGACTAAGGAATAAATTCGTACGGCAATAAAAATCCCTAGAATTTAAACCTGGATGCTGTCCATGTGCAGAAATAATTCAACTCTTATTACCGTTATTATTACTCAAAATTTGAAAATTATCTTACATGTTACTCTCAAATCAAATAGATCATGTTGGTGGACATGGTAAAAATAGGAGAAAGGTTAATTTATTTGCTTTACCATTTTTTCCAGAAAAATTTTAATCATATTATTTTTTAAATAATTAAAATTGCTATAAGGCATGGTTAAGACAACAAAATAGTCTTCCTAAATTTAAAAAAGAAAAAAAAATTAACAACTTTGATAATGAGCCATACTGGGTAAATACTAAATACATCTGAACAAATAATTTACAACACATCATTTACTGATCTAATTTAAAATTCTGTTTCTATTCATGGAATGTCTGTGAACAGCTTATAAGATCATTTAATGTACATTTTCATTATCTGAATTTAGTCAATGACATTTAAAGGTACTCTCTTAAATCTGAAGTTTGTCATAAGATTATGATTAGGAACAGGTATTTTTGCAAATTATTACCAGTCATTATTGTGCAAGTGCTAATTAGTCATCCCTCATATTTGCATTAATTTTATTTTTGGACAAACCAGAGACCATGTGACACAGCTCCATTCCCTGACAGGACTGCTGTTATTTCTAGAATCTGTGTTCAGATACGAATCTTGTAAAACCAGAAAGTTCTATGAATATGCTTTATAAGGCTTACTCTCTTCCTAGAAAGCAATTAAAAATCCAACAAAATTATTTTAAAATCTCAGAGGAGTCTGAGAAGTTGTGTTTTTCCTTTTGTTACTCAGCCTCTTGTCATGTTCAAGGAAGAGTTCTGCCCTCTATGGCTGAACTCTATCTGTTGGTGAGGCAGGGATTTTCTCACTTTGCCTGTTGGATCCTTGTTTACTGTACCTTTTCTCTTGCCCTTTATTTCATATGCACACTGCCCTTTGTCTATGATCTGTCTCGCTAAGAAGATGCTGACAGCTCATTCTGCGCTACACGGCTGGCTTTAACACATGGGTTTTGGCTACCACTGTTCCAGTTCTTAAAGACTGTAATTCATATTGACCTAAAGGCCTGCTGATCTGCAGGAGGAACATCATCTGGGGTTTCACACTGAATGTAAATGCATCCTTCCCAGTCCTGTAAATATTTTTCTGTAAGCAGCCCAAGAGCACTGCTGGCATTAGTGTCTAAGCTCAGCGCATACCTTAATGGAACATATGCAGCAGGGTATATATGCAAGATGGAAAGTTTACAGTGCATCTTAAATATGCTATTGTTTTGAATCTGGGAAAGGGTATAACTTCAGAGAGTGGGCAATGTTTTACAAAAAAAGAATTACCTTTTGCCAAACATGCACCAGCAACTCAACCATAGGTACCATAAAGCTGGGCACATGATCCCACAACATTTAGAATCCTCATTCTCTCCCGGAGCATTATCATTGGTAATGTTGAATATTTCTAACACTAGCCATAACATGAGGAGGAACTTCTTTACTTTGAGGGTGGCAGAGCACTGGAACAGGCTGCCCAGAGAGGTGATTGAGTCTCCATCTCTAGAGACATTCAAAACCTGCCTGGACGCGTTCCTGTGCAACCTGCTCTAAGGTGACCCTGCTCTGGCAGGGGGGTTGGACTAGGTGATCTCCAGAGATCCCTTCCAACCCTATGATTCTATGATTCTATGAAAATGTTGCCAGGCTTCTAAAATTTGCTCCAAGTTTGATGGAATTACGTATGTCCAGTAGGGACTGCTGTTCTCACACATGGCAACTTTCAACTTCGGTGTCTGGATGGGCCCACAGTAAGCCAGGAACCACCCCAAACCACGGTGCATTTGCAAGACATATTTCTGTGGCCTACTGTCTCCAGTGTAAACTAGAGATACACCAAAATCATATCGGCTGTTAAATGTTTGCTTCTGTAATGTAAGAAGAAATATCATGCAGTTATATTAATATATTATATATACACGCAATTAAAATTTTCATATATAAGATATATTCACAAGGTAGAACATGTATTTATGTATTTATAAAAAGCATATAGCTTATGTGTGTGTAAATGCAGGCAAATTACAAAAGCAAAAGCAAGCACTCCGCTGAACATGCCTCCTAGAGAGAATACAAGAGATCAAATCAATGAAAGATGTTAATGATATTATCTCAAGCACAGTGTGTCTCATAAGACTAACAGAGGAATCCACAAACAGTGAGCCCACAACCTTGGATTCTTCTAGTGTTCATTATCTTTGCAGCTGAGACACAGCGTAACATACTGTAACTCATTTTTCGTAGAGTTAGAAATAAACGAGACAAACAAATGGAAAAGAAGAAAGGAATGCAAATGAAAATTAATTTTTGACCCGAATAAGTGATGGCACTGTCTTATGTAACAGTTCTCACCAAGTATTTAAAATTGCTGCTTAACTCTTCCTGAGTTTTAATAGGGCTTAGGTGTATAATTCCATTTAATCTCTGACAAAGCTACATATATCTGTGATACAATAGATTTTAAAACACTGACCACTGTTAGAAAGGTAAGTAAAAAAAAGTGAGGCTATAATACCGAAGAGCTCCAGCTCACTGCTGAAGCTAATTGATATAGCCCCATGTGAATGTCCACATAATCATGAAATTGAAGCTTAGGGTGACATTTGTGAATATTAATGTGCTTATGGAGAACTGTGCTCATTTTTGAAAGGGAACCTATTAATTCAAGCAGTCTATCATGTTTGAGTGTTGAATACATTCAAGTCAGCACCTGATCACACCTTTATACAAATCAACCATGAGCTTTGTTGTCGATTTCACCACAGTGAAAAATCAATGTGAGGTCAGAATCTGATCTATTCATAACACACTGGGAGAGAGAGAGTATGTTTATCAGTGGTCCACAGCTGCACCATACATGCTAGTTCATGGAAGAAATCTTTTTTTAATAGCACAGATAATAACAATATGGAGGATAAAACAACCTCAGCTGATATAATTTAGAAGAGTACCTAGCACTGAAGGTTGTTTTAAAGGTAAAAGGTAAAATGAGGATTCTTAAATAAAAAAAATGAAAATTTCCTACCTCATTCTAGCTCTTATCACCACTATTAGGATAGAGGTGATAAATGAGATTATACGAGTTAGGGAATGTAGAGAACAAATATTATGCAGGTATTTTTTGCTTCAAACAGCAGACGTGCCATATTCCTAAAATAGCACTAAGTCGTGAAGACAAACTCAGAAAATTAAGGCTAGACTACGATTGCTGGTGCAGCCCTAATTCTGCCCTGTGCACCTGCATTATGAGGAAGCTTTTAATTACCTGATCACACTCATTTTTGCATAGGACCTCTGCCATAGCTAGTGCATAACCTTCTCTAAAGAAAGAACAATTAATTTCCTTGTGGATTTTCCTGTGGTGGTCATAACAACAGTAGGTGAAGGCTTAATGAAAATTAATTGTCTTCTTAACATTGCTATTTTTTTCCATGTGAACAATTGCTGCATTTTCCACAGCCTTGTTTGACATGCAGCATGGAAAATTTTATCTCTAACTTCCAAGTGTTGCAAAATTATAAACCACTGAAAAGGGGGCCTGATAGGTGGAAGTGTCAGGAAACCTCCAGAGCAGATACCGCCAGCAATTCCCACTTAATATGTCCAGATTCAAAACTAGCATCAATTAGCTTCTGTGTAAGGATTTCAGTCTTACCTGTAAGATTTAAAATCTATCTAAAAAGGCTGTATTTGAATAAAGATGGAAAATGATAGAAGGCTAGGAGACTAGATTATAACCGAGAGTCTAGAACAGAAAAAGATCCTGATGTGAGAACAGTGGAAATCCAGGATCAGAAAACAGAAAAGGAAGATGTAAACTGCCTAGGCAAGAACTGGTAACTAACTTGCAGCAAAGAACTGCAACTCCTTGACAAAAAGATGACAAAAAATAGAGGAAGAACTGTGCTTCACTGGGAAATCATAGTATAAACAGATAGACTGGATAACATCCTCGTTGGAGACAGTCAGGAATGGAAAAGTCAGATTAAGAGAAAAGGAAGACTAAAGCTCAAAAGTCAGTGGTAAGTCAGATGAGATGAAGCGCCTGGGAGAACACTAAACTGTGCCGATAGAGAGTACTGGGTTTGAAGCAGAAGCACCAGAATCAGGGAAATTTGACTGTTTCAAGGAAAGGCTAGTGCATGCTGTTCTCTCTGCTGAGCTGTCATCCACTGGACTGGCGCTACAATGGATTGGATGGCGTATTGGGAGGGACTGGAAAGAGACAGAGCTGGGACTGATGACTGACTGGAAGTAATAAATCAGAAGTTGACGGTGAACCCAGACTGAAGGTAAAGGGAACAAGCTGAAGAAATAGCACTTGTTGGAGCTTGGAGCTTTCCAGGGCTGCAGGATTCCTCACTGCACCTTTATATATGTAAGTGTAGGTGTTTACTACTGCTGAAATACCCATCTCACTGCATGATATTCTAGATGGCAATAGCGACATACATTCACAATCTTTAAAATACAGGGAAATCCAAAAGATTGCTTGACCACATTAATTCTTACACTTCTAACTTCAGCATTCTTGAATTTACAGTAGCAATGTTGTCCTTGAAACTTACCTTTTCATTTTTAATTCGTTTATTTTGACTTTGGTTCAAACTTAGGCTGGATGTTTGCCAGCACCAACAGCCATTTCTAGATATCTATAAAGGTTTTCATAATTAAAACTTGCCCTAAAACTATTTGGCCTACAGCTACTTCTCAGTTTAACAGAATTTATTTTTTTTTATGCTTATGACTTGCTTGTGTTTCCTGAAATGACCACACTCATTCCTCATTTGCATTATTTATACTTCTTTACATAATTTTTATTTCTGTACTTTTAAATTTTATTTGTATTATTTATACATGTGTAATGGACTTTGCTTTATCTTTCCAGGACTTAAAACATGCATATTTTTTGTGTACTCTAGCTATATCTTTCCCCAGTCAACATTAATTAATGGTAGGTATTAGAAGAAGGGAAAGAGAATCTGGACAAGTGTCCAGATTTTTCCTCAAGGAAGCCTGCCATTTTCTGTTTCCCAACGAAAAGCTCTTATATACCCTAAGCAGCCCTGAAAAGTCTGGTTTTCCAATACATTTGCATTTCTCTAAACCAACTGAAAAGCAAACATCACTAAGGATATGAATTAGACTATATATTGAAATATATTTTTTATCTGTTTCCACTCTCAGCTTCCAACGGGTTTGATTCTTAACTATATCCCTAACACATTTGCCTATAACATGCAGTGGGGATTTTTAATTAATAATGTTCCTAAACCTATGCACTAAATATTCTGTGTTTTGGGGGCCCTTTGTCTCTGGGGACATTTTGAAGCTTGAACTGCACCAGAAAAAATGATGCATTTTAAGTTTCTTTATCATGTGGAAAGGGAAACAGTTCTCTTGTCCTACAATGTCTTTCATAGATAGATAGATAGATAGATATAAAAATCAGTATCAGGTTGATTCAAAGATCAAAATTAATGAATTCATGTCACCTCACTTAAGTGAAATTCTTATTAGGAACCTAATCCTCCTCAATATACTATTAAAAAAAAAAAAAAAAAGAAAGAAAAAAGGAAAAAGGAAGTTTTAATGATTTGGTGATTTGAAAGATACAGTACAGGTATCATTGAGATATTTCTTGTTGCATCAGTTATCAAGGTTGATTACATTAGGGACATTGAGTAAGTGCTTCAAGTTAGGCAAGTAACCAATAAGCCATGCACATAGACAGATGGTGGGAGCATAGTCTTGCCTCTCTCATCCAGTACTCGGTTCTTAGAGGATTTTGATACAGATAGAGCAAAAAGCTCAGCTTTTTTTCAAATTAGTGCTTTCCAGTGAATGAGTTTCTAAAATGTTACTCTTTTCCAGTTGCAACACATTCCTGAAACAGAAACAGACAGATGAGCTGCAGGTTTTTCTATAGAAATACTTCTGTATTCTTTTTGCCCTACTCCTTATTTTACTGGAGTAATGAGATCAGCAAAATAATAAAAGTCATCACAGTTTGCACAAACTTATAAAGCAGAGAGAACATTGACTGATTAGCACCAGGGAGTGATACAAACCAACTATTAGTTTGTCAATTATTTAGACACCTACAAATACGTGATTAGTTAGTCTTTAATTTCCTCCTATTGTCCTTCAAAGATGGTTCTTTCTATGTGCTCTCTCTTCAGTCTCTGTGGTCTCTTTTTTTCCAAGAAGAGAAAGCAACCAAAATGGTTATTGTTTTTTTAATGAAGAAACTGAGAAAGTACATCACCAAGGCTGTCACTTGGAAGGAATATTTGATTAATTTGCAAATAAAAGTATATTTTTCTTGAGGGCTAAGTAATTCAAATGAGGTATCAATAATTTAGACACTACTCAGCTCTAGCTAGCAGGCTTTATAATGAAGTTATATGAGTATTTAAATATTTCCTACTAATTGTTCCACACACACAGTAAAAATTGCCTGTTTCGTAATAGATTAAATGTCAGGATAACTGCCCTAATTAAATTAAATTAAGATTTCCCTACCTAGCAATGTATGTATGGCTGCTGCAGGAAGAGTAAGCAAAAACTCATGTAGAATGTTGATGTTTAAGGCATAATCTTGCAAAAATTCATGCAAACCAATATAAGTTATCTATTCTATTAGTTTAATTCAACAAATTGAAATCCATAGACAATCTACAAATACAAATGTTAATTTACGTAGCTTACCACTTGAATTTACCTAAACAGTTATGGCTGTTTGATATTGTATATCAAAAATACTTCAGATAATAATTCTGAAACATAACATCCATGTTTTTCCTAGTCTTAGAATTTGTTTCTGCAGATGCTGCAGACTTGACGCTTTGAGAGCTGTATTCTAATCGTGTATACATGAGCACCAAAAATTCGTGACTTCATGGGCCAAGGAGAATTTTTCAACCAGCTGCTTGCATTTTGGCATACCTGCATGTCTGAGATTACAGTTAAGTTTCAGGTGTCTACAACTGGGTTTTACAGTCCTACAGACGGGAATAGCAGAGAAAAGAATGAGCTCCCAAACAGATCCTGCTCTATCACTCTAAAACAAGAGCTGGTTAGTTTGTTTGTTTTTCCCAAGACAAAATGCCCTAACACTTTGAGAAGGACATATTAAATACCCTTGCTTGTATTCAAACTCAAACATGAGCAGTGGATATGGCCACTTGCTAGCTCAAGTCCCCAGAATAGAGTGAGGTTTTTCAGTTAAGCATTTTTCCTTCTTGTACTGGCCTTTATCGCAAAATCACAGAGAACTAGAATTTAAAGAAGATACCTTAGACACCAGTTTTAATCTTCTCTCCCTGGGAAGGAAAGTAAATTCCCTTCCATTTCTTTTCTTTCTATCTCACGTCATCTTGTTCTCAGTCTCAACTTTAGATAATATAGCCAGCACCTCCCTATTCCCACAGAATCACACAATACATATTGTACAGTTTGATTTCACAAAAGAAATCTCACAAGCTTCTATGAGGTATTTCTATCATCATCTTCTTCTCCTCTCTGTTTTCTTTTTTAAGGGGGAAAACATCAACAAAAGTAAGAAACGTACGGTACCAAATCCCTCCATGCAATTATCTCCCATGTTTGTGAGGGCTGTGGAGATGAGAATACCACTGCTCAGAAGGAAATATCTTTCAGTACTTCTTTTATGCAACTTTTTGCCTTATGTTAGACATAAATTGTCTCTGAAATATCAAATGTCTTCTCAAGTGTGTCATAGACAAAAATAATGTGAATTAACAATGTTTTTCTATGATAAAGGTCAACTAAAGTTCTTCTTAAAAAGCTTCTTTATCAGATTCCTTTTCTATGTTCTTCTGGGCAGATCTCAGCTGGAGTAAGTTGCCCTAACTCCAGGGGCCTTGATAATTTACCCCAAACTGAGTAGCTGACCCTCAGTTTCTAAACACCAAGCTTCCCAAAATGGAAACAGAGAGAAAAAAATTATACTGAGGAACAGAAGGGATTTGAAAGAGAGTTAGAGTGTCTGATGTGACATTTCCACGCTGTTATATGAAATTTGCAATGGAAATAAAGCAGAGTAGCAGCTCTTCCGACCTTAGACTCTATATCCACTAAATGTTATGTACCCCCTGCAAGCAGAGATGACACCTTTTTGCTAACTGTCAAAAATTATTCAAAAGGAGGAAAAAAATCATCTGTAGGTGCAGAGACTTGTTTTGGCTACTTCCATAAGTACCTCCCGCAGAGAGTCAAAAGGACTGTGGGACTGCATTATAAAACAGTCTGCCCCCTTCCCACACGCTCTCAGTTTTGCTAATCTCTCTGAGAACACACATTTCTAAGCAGCTCTCCCAGCTTATACTGTGGTGCTTAAGAAATGTGGATACGCCAGGCAGAAGTAATTTTGGAGAACTGGAAACTGGTGATGGGCTTTCCGAGCATTTTGGCAACATGTACTTTATTATTTTCATCTACTAATACTGGACAGAAAATTCTAATTAAGGAAAAGTTTGAAACGTAAAGGGAAGGGGAAAGGAAAATTAAAACCATTTTGTGACTTCTCTCATGTTCTGTCTGATTTTATGTATTATTTAACCATTTACAACTGGGGATAAGTACTAATGTTTAAATAGTTGTTTGATGATCTGTGTTAAATGAATATGACTGTCTTACCCTAAGTTTTCACATAAAATATATGATATTAAAAATAGCACAAACAACATTAACTGAAAACTAATTTTTTTTTCCTCAGAGAAAAGATACACTTGTGATCTAAAGTTGTAGCCGTATTTAGCTTGGGAGAAGAGTTTGTAGGTAATGTAGTTTATGCTTTTTAATGCAAAGTGTTAGGAAAGAATAGGCATGATAGAACATGTGATTTCACAGTGAAGGGGTTTGCACTGGGAAAACTTACAGACCTAATTTTCCTGGGTTTTTTTCCTTATTTTTACTTACCTAGTTAGAGGATTACTCGCCCTACACACAGGATATTTTTCACCCAACCGAGCACAGAATGGTTGGCCTTGAGAGTGAATGTCATTGTAACAGGATTGCTCAGTTCCATTTTAGAGAATTATTAAAAAGTGAGAAGTGAGTGGAGACAGTACCCTCAGAGACAGGACTCAATGCTTTGCTCTGGCCTATATCCTGTTGTCCTTTAGCCTGAAAGGGCTCATGGAGCTTTTGTGATCACTGTTTCTATCCAAAAAGGAAATGACAAAGATAATATATCTGGTCATAACTGAAGGATAGTGACGTGAAGTATGGACTTTCCTGATAGTTTCAGGTTACTAGGCTGGCTAACAACTTCATCAAATGAAATATTGATTTTTCTGATGACAACTCCAAGCAGAATGCTATTTGAATTCAGCTCAACCTAATTGCTATTTATCTGGCATTAAGAGAAAAAACAGCAAAAAGGTTTTCCAGTTTAATGTACCATAGCCTGTGAAGCTATATTTAAGCTTGACTGTACATTGGGGATCCCTTGTGCAGTGACAGACAGCTGCCAAAAAAGATAATAAATATTTTATTGACTACTTTCATCTACTGCTTTTTCTTTAAATTCCACAATAAGGAAAAAATAAATAATAACACAGACAGCTTTGAGCAGAGTACATAACTGAATAATATTCCCTAAGAATGTTTTGCGTATGTTATTGATGAAGGTATGCACAGATTCTTATTTTGGGAAACGATGCATGAAATGTGCCATATACAATGAATGCCAGCAGGTAATCCTACAAGGGTAAAACGTCTTTTCTCCTTAGGATTTCTAATGTTTTGGAGCATTTCAAGCGTCTTAACTTGGAGACATAGAAATATAATTAAATACAAAGGCTGAATAATTAAACTGGCATTGTTGACATTGAACTTTCACTGTCATAAGCCGTAACAGTTAATAAATATAATATTTCATACATATTGATTATTTCGTATTTCAGGTCCAGAAGCCAAATTCTATTTCTTATTACCTATGAAAAAGACAGAAGATTTCAACTAAACCCTTAGTCATCCAATAAAAAAACAACTGCTGCTTGCAAACTGGCTGATAATTAAACACAAACACTAAGAGAAGCAGGGATAATACATCACAAAATGGACTGTGTTAATTAATGAGTTTAGCTTTAGTAATTCATGCAAATATCTCAAAGCATATTCATTAGTGGTTTGCAGCACATTTTGCAAAATAAGCAATTGCTATGCAACTGTGATACAAATTTTCTTGAGGGCCAATATGGTTAAAATATACTCCATATAATGATGGTTGAATCATATTTCTCCACAGTCAGCAATAGCTGTAAAAACTCCTAAAAAATAATTTATTATGATAGTTGGGCCTATAATCTCGAGTTACGGCATTTTCCAGTTTTACCTAAACTCACATTTTTTCCAATTTTTTCCAAAAAGGAAGGTATAAATCTTGACCCTCGGAGTTGGGCATTGTCTCGCGACAGGACAGTTGTGGTGGGGAACAAAACATAACAAAAAAACAGCTTGAAAACAGTCCAGTAAGCATGAATCACAGACTCACAGAATTGTTTAGGTTGGAAGGGACATCTTCAGATCATATAGTCCAACCTAATAGTGAAATGGTATTTCTACCCTGACGAGCTATTTTTAACTGATGTCATCACTGTTGGTGCTTCGCAAAGGCTGAATTGTGTACTTCTGCCTTTAGTTTAATATCAGGCTTTTTCCTGTTTTGTATAAAACCATGAAAAACAGCAGCAAAAAGATTTCATAAAAACCATAATAAGAAGACAAAGAGGGGAAATAAGAATCTCATAATAATGTCTAAGTGATTTTTTAAGTCACTTCACCAAGAGTTGCTATACTAGATACAAAAGCAAATCAGTAAAGTGAAAAACAATCTTTTGTTTTGAACAAGAGATCCCAATTTTTACTGCCCAGTGGTCAACATTACAAAACAAGTCACACACTCTTAGACTTGGGTGTTTTTCAGTCTCAGTTGAGACTAAAAAGCCAAGTGCATGGTCCTGCACGTGGGTCACGACAATCTCAAACAGAAATACAGGCTGGGCAGAGAATGGATTGATAGCAGCCTTGAGGAGAAGGACTTGTGGGTGTTGCTGGATGAGAAGTTCAACATGACCCAGCAATGTGCGCTTGCAGCCTAGAAGGCCAACCATACCCTGGGCTGCATCAAAAGAAGCGTGGCCAGCAGGTCAAGGGAGCTGTTTCTCCCCCTCTATTCCACTCTCATGAGACCCCACCTGGGGTACTGCGTCCAGCTCTGGGGCCCTTAGTACAGGAAAAACCTGTTGGAGCAGGTCCAGAGGAGGGCCATGAAGATGATGAGAGGGCTGGAGCACCTCTCCTATGAAGGCAGGCTGAGAGAGTTGGGTTGTTCAGCCTGGAGAAGAGAAGACGCTGGGGACACCTAATAGCGGCCTTCCAGTACGTGAAGGCCTACAGGAAAGATGGGGAGGGACCCTTTATCAGGGAGAGTAGTGATAAGACGAGGGGTAACGGTTTTAAACTGAAAGAGGGGAAATTTAGATTAGCTATTAGGAAGAAATTCTTTACTGTGAGGGTGGTGAGACACTGGAACAGATTGCCCAGAGCAGCTGTGCATGCCCCATCCCTGGAAGTGCTCGAGGCCAGGGTGGATGGGGCTTTGAGCATCCTGGTCTAGTGGGAGGTGTCCCTGCCCATGGCAGGGGGGTTGGAACTAGATGGTCTTTAAGGTCCCTTCCAACCCGAACCATTCTATGATTGATTCTATGAAAAGAGTTAATACTCAAATCAATGCTTTGCATGGATTCTAATATGATTATTTCTTCTCCTACCTAGGTTTTTAAAACAGCTTTTCCTTAATCCTACAAGAAATTAATTGCTTGTAATGGGTAAAAACAGTGTCAGTTGAAAAACAGCTCCAAATTTTTTCTTGGGAGTTGTACTAGTTTTGGCTGGAATAGAGTTAATTTTCTTCACAGTAGCTAGTATGGGGCTATGTTTTGGATTTGTGCTAAAAACAGTTTTGATAATATCGGGATGTTTGTGTTATTGCTGAGCAGTGCTTACGCAGTGTCAAGGCCTTTTCTGCACCTCACACCACCCCACCAGCGAGGAGGCTGGGGGTGCACAAGACATTGGGAGGGGACACAGCCAGGACAGCTGACCCCATCTGACCAAAGGGATATTCCATACCATGTGATGTCATGCTCAGCAAATAATGCTGGGGGAAGAAGAAGGAAGGGGGAGACATTTGGAGTGATGGTGTTTGTCTTCCCAAGTAACTGTTACACGTGACGAAGCCCTGCTTTCCTGGAGATGGATGAACACCTGCCTGATGATGGGAAGTGGTGAATTAATTCCTTGTTTGCTTTGCTTGCATGCACAGTTTTTGCTTTACCTATTAAACCGTCTTTATGTCAACCCACGAGTTTTCTCGCTTTCACTCTTCTGGGTCTCTCCCACATCCCACCAGGCGGCGAGTGAGTGAGCAGCTGCATGGTGCCTAGTTGCCAGCTGGGGTTGACAGGGATGTGTATTTTACATATTTTCTACTTAAAGCATATGCTGCGTAAAAGACTGGTTGTTTCTCCATTTTAAAAGTTACAGTTAAGACATTAAGATTGATGGAAATATTTTAAAAGTCACCTCTTTCATCCCTTCTCCCCTGCAAAAACAAAATGAAAATAAATGCTAATCTCTCCTTTTCCCCACACTTTTTTTCTTTTTGTTAAGCTTTAAATGCTAGCTAGGAGTTTCTATCCAAATTCACCTCATTCAAGCATCTCATAGGCCATTTTAATCACGAAAATTTAAAGGGTTTTAAGTATCCTGCTGTGTGTGTCCATGAGAGAACTACCCTACAGAGAGTCTCAAAGTTTTGTTAAAAAATAAAATGTAAAAATAAAAATAAATGCTGTGGAACATATTTAGCAACATTTCCATACTACCTACTTAAAAAAAATCCACAGTTTAAGTTCTATGAAGACTGCAAATTAGTAGAAGAGTGTATGGCCTCTCAAATTAGTAACTACTGACAGCACTGGAGACAATGAGCAAGCTCAGAAATTATTGTATTACATTTTGATTCTAATAATTGCATATTGTCTCAAGTAAACCATGACAATGACTTAACATACGGTATGTAAACTGAGCTAGAAAAACTGTTAGAAGCAAATAATACACTCAGATGTATCTTATTTGCTAGTCTGAACTTCAGAAAGCTGTTTGTCATTGAAGATAAGGCAAAAAACCATATTTTATTTCATCAGTTTCTCTCTCCAAATGTTTTCTTGCTCTTATCCTTTCTCTGCAGGTGGTAATTTGAAAGGCAACACTGATTCCTTTGTTCAGTAGTTGCTTTGTGACCCCTTCTACCACAATAACTAGAGAAATCTGCCTTATTGAACTAGCTGATATCTCTAAAAGCAATTAAAAATCCTTAAAATCATTACAACTTTAAAAAAAAAAATTGCTCCTATTTTGACTGTGATTTCTCATTTTAGCTCGATATATTATCCATTTTTAAAGGATCTAAAATGGGAAAAGTTTTCAAAAAAAACTGAACAGCTTAAATAACAGGCTGAATTAGAAGTCTAAATACACAGGACGTTTTCAAAACGGAACAGCTGGTAACATTTTTGAGTCAGTTTTTTCATGAGAATTTTGGAATTAATAATTCCTAAAGGATCATAATTTATAATGACTGATCAGACTATTTTTGAAACCTTGCATGGAATGAGCAAAAAAGAATACATATCATAATCAAAGACTACTTGTATTTGTATTTAAAATATATCAAAGTATTTTCAGTATTATATATTGCACCCAATGGTAATTTTGTACTTTTAAAGTGGAAAGTTTGGAGTATAAGGTAAATTAGAGTCACTGTGAGACCTATTACAAAACCTTTGCTAAGAGAGTATGGCAATTGAGTGTACATCATACAGGTACTATGACTATCACTCAACTCCAAATTGCTGTTTGAGTTATATTTATGAATGTTTTATATATGTATTACGATATTGTTGAACTACTTTAGAGTTTGAGACTCCAAATTAGACAAACTGATTTTCAAAGACATTTGACTTCCAAAACCACATTTCAATAACTTTTGTTATTTTTTATTATTGAATTTATTGTTAACACTGAACTTTGCATTTTCCAAGTTAATATTTCCTGAGATTTGGGGACTATGCTTGTCAGACAATTACCTAAAACTGATGAGATGGCATTTTTATTTTATACTTTTTCTCCAAAATTTCCAGTAATCTTTCTTTGTTTGGAATTTTTATTCTTTATTCAGTAGGAATAAAGAGAGAAATCATATCACATGTCTATAAACTCAAAAAGTATAAAGTAGCAACTGAGTATCTTTTCAAGCTATAGTCCTGACCACACTCATTGATTGATTACTTTTTACCATTCTTAATTATCACAGGGGAGCTTCTGAAGGGTCATGCTGAATTTCCAACTCCTTCACACTGAAACCATACCAGAGAGCACAGCCACAAGGGACCCTCAGTTAAGTTGTCTTCTTTCAAGTTTTTGGCCAATTCATGTGATATTTTTCTTAAAAGCAGTGAAATCAAAAGGAGGTAGAAACCCATAAGAAACTCCATAGGGCGGTGGTGAACTCGGTTCTGCTTATCAATCCAGACTGAAAACTGGGAATGGGGGAAGACGGGTATCACAAGATGGGGGAAGAGAAAGGTGGTTTACTTGTAACATTCACACATTACAGTGAGAATTTCAACCTTGGGAAACACATGCATGAGTTTTCCCCCCCCCAAGATATCTTAGGCAACTTTCTTAGTCTTTTTTCAGCATTTGATACACCTGGATAACCAAAAATTGGAACAGAGTATAAGGGATCTTGGAAGCGTTCTGTATTTTGGATAGATTTTGGAAATGCAGATATAGAGACCTACAGAATTGATGTGACATTTGAAAGACTGACATAAAAAGCTTTACACACTTGGGGAAGACTGTCTAAATAATGGTCCTTCTTCCTAGCCTAGTCTTCTAGGCTAGGCCCAGAAGGCTTTCACCATAGAAATGATTGGTAAGTGCATACAAGCACCTGCTGAGCTAAAGACAGCCACCTGTTCTACTACAAAAGGTGAGAGATCTGTAATCTCTTAAATTGGTTTGAGAAAAGGCAAATAAACAAGAAAGTGGGAAGTTTGTCTCTCTTTTTAAATTGTAGACCATGTCGATCTTTTGAATTTTAATGAGATCATTTTCATGACAATTTAAGTGAAGCCTCCATCTGAAGCTTTCTGCAACCCTCTCCAGTTTGGAGCAGACCCTGATTTAATTCTAATTCCAAAGACATTGTCCAAAGACAACAAGAATTCTCCAGTTTGGCTGCAAGATGCTTCAGCAGAACATGTTTTGGAGAGTTTTTCTGCTCATGCAGTCACCTCAGTCCTCATTATTCAAAGAATTTATAACTTCTCAGTTTCTTTCTGGCCTCCCTTTTTTATTTTTTGCCATAATAGGCCACAGACACATAAATATACTTAAACTGAAATCCTTCTGTGTTTATAATTAGAATATAGGCATTGGTTTTTGCCCACAGCTACGTTCAAAAATCATTTTTTCTAATTTTTGCTTCTTTCTCTTTCCTCTTCTTCATGTTGCCACTGAGGGAAAGAGATAAGAGTGTCTTAAACTTGTTAAGGCTACCTTCTGTGCGTATTTCCTTTTTTTTTTTTCAGTCTGGTTATTACAAGTTTTTCAGGGTACCCTTATCTCTGAATTTCTTAGGTTGAATGTTTGAAGTATGAGATAACATCCTTACAAAATTCTTTTTACCTTTCAGTCACTGACATGAGTTCACAGTTTCGTTATTATTTCTAAACTCTCCAGCTGGGAATTCCTTCTGTTATTAAAAATTGTACAAGATGTCAAAACCAGAAAACAACAAGCAACCCATATGATAACTCATGTGATATGAAGATTTATAAAATCAACAGCTATTTCTCTGTTTACTTTAGATTTCAGAGACAGTTCATCAGACCAGTACAAAGCACTCGGCACAGTCAGCTATTAAGAGATCTTGTCTCTTGCAGAAGTATCCAGGGAACCGAAGTGAAATGGAACCTTGTTCGGGTAGGCACTGTTCACAACTGTTGCACTGAATTAAAGCTGCTTTGTACTGTCAGATGAACACAAAGAAGTCAACACACGCTTATGAATCCAACCTTAACATAGGCACTTGGTCTACATTATTTTTCGATTAATTAGCAGTAGGCTTATAGGGTTATGCACTGAGAAGCATTACATGGTGTGGAAAAATGGATATATGTCCTTGATTCTGTCTGGATAGATCTGCACAATCTTTTAAAGGCAGAACTAGATCTCTTCTCAGGACTAGACTAATTGTAAAGGCACTCTGATGCACACTCTCTAAATCGTGTGCCATCACACCCACAGAACTAGCATGAGAGCTAACAATCTCTGTGCTGAATGACCCCAGAAAACGATCTTGCAGAATAACAAAGATGTGTTCAGGGGTTCAGTCTCTTCCTGCATTGCCTTTTGACACTTCCGTAAGGTACTTTCCAAGAGTTAAGCTGTACTTTGGTGTGTAATTCTGAGACCAACATTGTGAGCCACAGAAGCTGGAATTACTTGATCCGCCTGTGGAAACTCACAGCAAGTTTCCACAATCTCTCACCCATCAGTTCACTACAACTGAGCATTTACTGTGTTACGTTGCTAATCATTTAAATGCACCTGGTAACTGCCTTTGAAGTACCGTTGCACAGCAATTTGTGTTTGCCTACTGCTCTATTTTCTTTAGTTAATTACTGTGTTGACAAGTTGTCCACTCAGTTCAATGGATCATCTTGGGAGGAGAGGGAAACTTAGGAACACATCAGCAAATATTTTAGACAGTCTTTCAGTATGATATTCCATTGTCTTTAAATATCTCTGGGAAAGTGGATTACTGCTACATTTCAGGTATGTTATACTTACTTTAAAATGGCAGAGGTATTTATTTGTTTCATTGTTTGAGTTGTCCATAAGCAACGTGTGAAATGACAGATAAATACTAATGAAATCAAGACCTCTTTATATTTAAGTGTGGGGCATGGAAAATTCATAATAAAAACAACCTATAGTGACCTACGAATAATGGCATTTTAAATAAGCCAACATTTATTAAGCCCCTTCTAATTGCAATGTAGGACAGAAAAAGGTTGCTCTGCTATATTGACATGCTGCCAAACCTAGAAAGAACGAGTTTCAAAAATCGGCCAATGCATTCACCTTTCAAAGTGGAAATGCAAACTTGAGTTAAACCTAGGTTGAGATCCAGCAAATTTAATTAAATGAGTGTGATAATGGTAGACCCAGTTAGAGATAAACTAAGTTGGCTAATTTCTGCCTATGACTTACAATGGCTAAATAAAGCCACCACTAATAATTTAATTTACTTTCAGTTAAATATAAACACAAGGAAGTAATTAAGTTATTATTTTGATGCAAATAAAAGATTGGCACAGGTGCTAAATTTCTTTAAAGGTAACTATTATGGAGATACGAGATACTTCCCTGAAATTGTCCCTGAAAGTGTAAGGAGACCACAATTACCAATTCTCAATTTTTTTAAATAAATAAATCTCATAGCAAGCTAAATACCATATATTTTGAAAGCACCTCTCATACTTACTATGCCTCGTGCTACGTAATATTAGAAGGTTTACTATTATGTTTTAGAAGACTATGAATAGAAGAAAAAGTTTCTAGATCCAGAATTCTTTTTCAAAAAGTTTCAGGACAGAAGAAGAAATTCAGGTCTCCATCCATATTACCATTATTATCCTTAACATCCATGCACAGAAAACAAAATAGAAACAGTTTAAGAAATTTGTATTGTCTTGAGGAAAAAAATAGCTGAAACTTACTGCAATTGATGGCTCTACTAACCAGCTTTAATGACAAGAGTATGTTACACACACGGCTAGAACACTCCAAAGCATACAAGTCTTGGTAGAAACTGTAAAGTATAATTAGGCAGACTGATATGGTAGCTGAAATGTTTTGCTTTAATTTAAATATGTATTTGTGCCATTAATGTAAACCTGTTTTTTCAAGTACTCTTTCAGCCTTACATCTTGTTTTGCAACAGCCCCAAATTAAAGTTATCTATCTAATGCATATGAAGCATGACTCTCCTATTTGCAGAGGACAAATATAACTAGAGTATGTGCCTGTCCTGGTTTGAGCAACACAGGATTAATTTCTTTTTCAGTAATTTTACTTTTCAGTAAGGTCTCTTTGATGCTAGGGAACACTGCATTTTTAGAAGACTCTAGTGCCTGAATTTGTGAAAATATTTACTTTATAGCCAGCTATAGTATGTGGGTTTCAAGGTATCAGTGTTTTTGAGTTTAGCCAGGTGCAGGGATGAGGAGGAGCAAGACTGGGGCACTTGACCCAAGCTGGCCAACAGAATTATATCATACCATGAACGTCGCATTCAGTATAAATTAGAAAGTTTGATGAGGATGTTTTTTTTCCTCTTCCATGATGGCTGCAATCCTGACAATTTCCTCCCCCAGTGCCAGACCCCAGTGGCCTTCCCCTCCTCCTAAACCTGTAGCGCTTGCAGTGTCCAACATTTGCTGTCCACTGCTCGGAGTGCATAGCTTCCTACTGGTATAAATTGGCTGAGTATATTCCCTGTATATTTTATACTGGCATTGGGATCCGCATTGGTTCTTTCGTATTATTAATGTTAATTATTTACCATTATTCTATCAAATTGGTCTATATTTCAGTCCTCAGGTTTCCTTGTTTTTCCCCAATTCCCCTTCCCAGGTGGGTCATCAGGTGATAGAATAATTGTTTAAACAATAATAAATTATTGTGGGTTCCTCAAACCATAACAGTGACCTATATCATTTCTGTTGTTCCATCTACTGACTACAAAAATGCTTAAAGGCTCCCTTAAGTTTCTTGTTTCCTAGATTAATTTGTAAATTCCATATGCAAAATAACTGTGATGTAGGAGGTATATGGAACCCAGTTTCATGACTGTAATTTATAGGCTGAAGTTTTGCACAGTCTTGGGATAAACCTCCCATTCTCTATCATTTTGCAAATGAAATCCTGCCAAGTTCTCATTTAACTCATAAATCTGATACGTAATCAGTATACCGTAAAGCAAAAAAAACCAACCCACCCCTCTTTCTCAAGGATTACTTTCTACCACTACCTAATTTTAAAAGCCCCCTCGCAGCTACTGATGAGTGCTGGCGGCTGTGCCACCCTCAGGGAGCCAGGTTGGTGGGTGGTCACTGAGGACTCCTGACTCTCCTGAAACACGGTTGCCACCATCTCATCCAGAGAAGCCCAGGCACGGGATGAGGAGGGGGCTGCAGCCCAGGCACATGAGACGAGGTGGAGGGCGGTCCCTGTGCCCGAGATGCAGCAGAAGGGTACAGGGAAGCAATTGCCAGAAAGGGGTCCTCAGCCCCCCTGACCCTCCTCCTTCTCCCACAGTAAAACATCTTTCAGGCCACAGGCTCCCAGCTCCCAAAACAAACCTATTTGTCCACTTGTATCACCATTCAATCATTTATCAGCAGTCATGGCTAACTGGGGAGGTCCCAGTTGACTGGAGATTAGCAAATGTGATGCCCATCTGCAAGAAGGGCCAGAAGGAGTTTCTGGGGAACTACAGGCCTGTCAGCCTGACCTCAGTGCCAGGGAAGGTTATGGAGCAGATCATCTTGAGTGCTATCACATGGCATGTAGAGGACAACAGGATGATCAGGCCTAGTCAGCATGGGTTCATGAAAGGCAGGTCCTGCTTGACTAACCTGACCTTCTATGACAAGATGACTCAGTGGATGAGGGAAAGGCTGTGGATGTTATCTACCTCGACTTTAGTAAAGTCTTTGACACCGTTTCCCACAGCATTCTCTGGGACAAACTGGCTGCTCCTGGTTACCCACGTGTACTTTTCGCTGGGTAAAAAAATGGCTGGATGGCCGGGCCAAACAGTTGTGATGAGTGGAGTTAAATACAGTTGACGGCCAGTCTCAAGTGGTGAATACTGTGTTCAGTTTTGGGCCCCTCACTACAGGAAAGACATTGAGATTCTGGAGCATGTGCAGAGAAGAGCAACGAAGCTGGTGAAGGGTCTAGAGAACAAGCCTTATGAGGAGCAGCTGAGGGAACTTGTGTTGTTTAGTCTGGAGGAAAGGAAGCTGAGGAGAGATCACTCTCTACAACTACCTGAAAGGAGGTCCTAGCGAGGTGGGGGGCGGTCTCTTCCCCCAAGTAGCAAATAATAGGACAAGAGGAAACAACCTCAATTTGCACCAAGGGAGGTGCAAAATTACTTCACTGAAAGGGTTATCAAGCACTGGAACAAGCTTCCCAGGTAAGTGGTTGAGTCACCATCCATGGAGGTATTTAAAAGACATGTAGACATGGCACTTAGGGACATGGTTTAGTGGTGGACTTGGTAGTGTTAGGTTTACAGTTGGACTTAAGGATCTTAAAGGTCTTTTCCAACCTAAGTGATTCTATGATTCTATGATCACAGTGGCCTCCTGATTTCACAAGCCACCTCATTGTTTTCTGTTCTGGGCCCTGTAAATACAGGGACCCCAGCAGCTGGCCCACAATTTGCTGAGCTTCGAGGCTCTTGAATGCCAAGGTGCTTGGTATCAAGAAGTCCCAGAGCAGCAAGGCAGCTGGCTGTCTATTTTTGCATGAGAGAACAGAGACATGGTTGAAGGAACCTCAGAGGAAAAGGAGGTGGCATCAGTGGAGGGGCACCATCAGACACATGGTAGTGATGGCCATTGCTCTTGTGGCTGATGGTGTGGAGCCCATGGAAGTGGATCCACCCAAAGGTCAAGAACAATGGATGGAAGTGGATCCACCTCCAGCATGACTCATAGAATAGAATCACAGAATGTGTTGGGTTGGAAGGGACCTTTAAAGGTCACCTAGTCCAAACCCACTGCAGTAAGCAGAGACAACTTTAACCAGACTCACCTCGAACCACTACACAGTGCCAGGGTCCCCCTCCATGGCATCATGGCAGTGGTGTCACAGGAGCACCTGGCCAGTGCCCTACCATCGGCCCAGCCTCTGCGCCTGGCCATCCTGCAGGCTCATCTATAACATCTCCCGGCAATCGGCAATTTTTTTGTTGATTGCCCTGGGTGGTGTCAGCCCTTCTTTCTCATTCCCAACCCCCTGTCCCCCACCTCCTGAAGGGGTGCCATTTTTCCTCCAAGCCTCAAGAAAGGGGGATGAGATGACCTGACTTCTGCTGGGCTGCTGTGCTAGGTGACAGGAGTTGTCCTTCAGAGGGCTACCAAGTTTCCTGGGACCTGGAGGTGGGGTTTCTTCAGTCTGCAGACAAGAATGCTGCCCGATGGGTGGCTGAAGATGCAGCCAGACCCTCCATGAAGAATAGCACCAGACGAAGCAAAGCAGTTAGAGAGAGAGCTGTTCCTTTGGAGAAGTAGACTGCAGTTCTGCCAGGAAGAGGTGCTGGCCTTCAGCATTCAGGTCCCTTCTAGATGCTTCATTAGAAGTTCTTTTCAAGATTAGGCAATAAATAATTTTAAATACAATAACACAACAACAAAAAACCCCCAACAAACAGTAAAAATGCTTTCCTCCTCTCTTATTTGGTACTCTGGCGACTGCATCTTGACCCCTGTGTCGCCTCCTGGTCTCTCCAGTCTAGGAAGGACACTGATGTGTGTGGCGTGGGCCCAGCACAGGGCCTTTGGGATGGTGAGAGGCAGGGGCACATGGCACATGAGGGGAGGCTGAGGGAGCTGCCTCTGGTTAGGAAGGTGATGAGACACTGGAACAGGTTGCCCAGAGTTGTGGATGCCCCATCCCTGGAAGTGTTCAAGGTCGGGTTGGCTGGGGCTTTGAGCAGCCTGGTCTAGTGAAAGATATCCCCACCCATGGCAGGGGGGGTTGGACTAGATGATCTTTAAAGGTCCCTTCCAAGCCAAGCCATTCTATGAGTCTATGATTCTTTTGTCAGCATCAAGAAGCAAAGGCTCAGGGGTGGACCTGATTGGTGACTACCAGCTGCCTACTGGGAGGGTGTAGAGAAGATGAATCCTGATTCATCTCAGAGGTGCTCTGTGGAGGAAGGATGAGTAGCACCAGGCCCACTCTGGCAGATTGAGAAATCCCAGTTAGATAAAAGGAAAAGATTGTCACCGTGAGGGTGCTCAGACATGGAACAGGTGCTCTGTGGAGGAAAGATGAGTAGCACCAGGCCCACTCTGGCAGATTGAGAAATCCCAGTTAGATAAAAGGAAAAGATTGTCACCGTGAGGGTGCTCAGACATGGAACAGGTGCTCAGGGAGGCCGCAGAGTCTCTGCCCTTGAGAGTATTCAAACATGAATAAACAAGGCCTTGAGCAACCTGACCTGACTGGGGCTGCTCTGAGCAGGAGCTTGGACCAGAGACCTCCAGGGGTCTCTCCCAATCTCTATGCTTCTGTTGTCTTTGAATGTCAGCCTTCCTGCCTTACCCAGTTTGGAGCTACTCACAACCTTGTGGAAGGTGGCCTCTGTCCCACCACCGCCCAGGCCCTTCCTTCAGACAATCACCAGCATGGGTGACTGGCCCATGACTGTCCTGAGGCACATCACCACCAGCAACTGTCCCATGGGTGGGCTTTGTTCTGCTGATCACAAGGCAGTGGTCCTCCCACCTTGTAGTCTCCTCCTCCTGCCTATGCCTCACCCCTTTGCTATTTTAACTCTTGGTCAGAACTGGGTGGTAAACAAGGCTACTAAATGAGAACGCACAGCCTAACAGCTAGCCTGCTGTTTGAAAAATATTGTTTGGCTGTTGAGAAGGAATTGATCCATGGAGTTTGTCAAAACAAGGCTGCTTTGGCATAACCCTTTACATACTCAAAGCTTAAAACTCATGTACTCTTAAACTGTAAATGTTATATAAACACAAAAAACTGAATCCCATCCACTTCCAACTCTCATTAGAAACTCAACATGCTAATAGCTTGAGACTAGGGGTAAACTAGGCTGAAGAAGTCCTAAAAATGTCTTTCTAGATATGGGGATACCATGAGAGTGCATCTAGAACTCTGATTTAGATTTGTTTTAAGAGACTAAAAATTCTGCTCTGCTAAAGTTATCTACGCAAAATTGTTCTTTGGGTGGTGTTACAAACACAAATATTTCTTCCTGCGAACATTCCCAAACCACACGCATTTATGCCTCACATTGTAAGATCAGTGCCGCCTTGCATAACTGCTTATTCCCAAAAAGAAAATACACCTGTTATTCTACCTACTGTCTTTAGGCAACATATAATTTCAATGGAAGGCAATTTCTTAAAAAAAAATGAAAGAATTTTTCAAGCATAATAGTACCTAGACCTGAAGGTAATTTTTTTAGACTTCAACAATTAGATTGATTTTGCTGAGTACGGTGAAACTTTCTGATTCCAGAGACACAAGCATTTCTTCTAAACATAACATTTCCTACTCTTGTACAGTTCGCACTTCATCAGAGTAAATGAACAGTTTAGTCCAATTCCAGCTGAACGGGTGAATCAATTATGGTAGCACATTATGCGCTGACAAGTTCCTATTATGGCATTCCTAGCAGACAAAGAATAAAGAGAAAAACCTTTTTGTAAACGGATGAAAAAAATACTGCTGTATTTTTGAGATAAAAGGGAAAAAAAATTGTAAAATTTTTAAGATGGTAAGTGTCTGTAAATTATATATATGCGATATACTTATAAAATGGCTCAGATCTGTCAAAGAATTAAGCCACATACTCCTCTGATATATTGTTAAGAAACTCCAAACATTAAGTTCTATATCAATGGTTAAAAAAAAAAGTCCTTTTATGTTGCATAGGAGCCTTCCAAACAGGTCTAGACAGTGATTCTAATCCATGATTTATAGCAGGCAATCTCCCAGACCCAGATCTCCTAAAACTATTCAGATAGCTCATTCCCACTGAAGTCAGTGACGTCTCAGCAGTAAGGCACAGCAATATCAGTGCTGGAGTGGGCTCCATAAGTCTTATGACAGACTTTGCTTGGAAGCTTTGCAATGAGGGAAAGAAGAGGGTGAAACTGTCTCCTCACATTGGTGTTACCAAGACTGGAGCCAAATTTGTCCCTCTGGCCAGCAGATGCCAAGCTGAGAGAAGCATCACTGCAGCATCCTGTGGGGAACGCAGCAGGGTTGCTTCTCCCCCACAGTGATTTTGCTTGGCTACATTGTTTTCCCTATTACAGTCCAAACTCCCTGACTGGGTAACATAGCAATTAAACTCCCTTTCTACTTCCCAAAATCCCCTTGGCCCCAACATCTCCATTTCAGATGGCATAGTCAGTGCTAGAGTGGGAGTCTGGAATCAACCCTCACTTGCAGACATCACGTCCCCCCAGAAAACCTCCTTGATTCTTCCATCCATAAAATGGGGATCAGTAGGGGGGCCCACATACCCCACTCTTGGCAAAATGGCCTGGATGACTACTGCTGTTGGGATAAGAGGGTAAGCATACACAGGGTGCATGACTCAAAAGCCAAAACTGTTCAAGAGGTAATCAACACCAAACTGATCGTGTTGAGAGGAAGAGGGCCGTCAGCCAGATTTAAGAGCAGCCAGAGAACTACCAAGGAGCTTTAGAGAAAAGTCAGCATGAAGAGAAATACAAATAAGGCGTGAAAATTTGTAGCGGTGGGGAGAGACCCTGGACTGGCAGTGGCCGCAGGCAGGGTCTGGTTGGGCACTGCCGGCTGTTTCCTTATGTCACTGCAACTCCACAAGGGGTACAAAGGACCCTCCCCAAGGGTGCTGCATCTGGCTGGGCGCTGGCAGCATGGGGCAGCACGCAGGACCCCAGCCCTGGGGTGCCTGGGGCTGGTGGGGCTTTCTCACTGTTGTCTGTGTTTGTTAGCAGGCTCTGGGGAGCAGCGGGGGCAGAAGCTGGGCTGGAAAGACTACAGTGGCATGGGAATCGGTCAATGTGGGGCCACTCACCCTCCCTGCAGAGGGGATAGGGGCCTGCAACCCCCACCTGCTGAACGGGGATGAGGGGAAGGTAGAGCTTTTTGGGATCGGTCCTATAACAGTGTTAAGAAATTTGTTGTTGTAACAGTTTTAAGAGTCTAGTATCATGATTTATTTGTTATATTACTGATCCTGAATGCATAGTTCATTGAATGCCAGTTAATTACCAGTTGTTAATAAACCCATAGCTTGCTTCAAACTTGATTTGAATTAAGCTACACAAATAAAGCAGGTTTGTGGGTTATTTTCCTTGCAATGGGGCTCATATCTATTCCTTCACCTTTCCCTTGTCTTGTCACTGGAGATTATAATTCCTAAAGTAAGAGACAAACTGAAGCCTTATCTTTGAACGGTGCACTAGCCATAGAACAAATTAAGTCTGAATAATAAAACCAGTCTGTATTCTAGATAAGTTTGTACAATATGGGAAGCTAATACAAAGCAAATTACTAACATTTCTCAGGCTCATCAATTGCTGGTAAAGCTTGTTAATACAATTTCAGCAATTTAGATGCATCTATTTGTCTTCTCCTATTCCAGCTTCAGATTTCTTCCTGGATCAAACACTTCAGCTGTATTTATCTGTTTGTCCTATAAAACTTCATCCTCATTTTATTCATTGAGCAATTAAATGACAAATGAATCATTTGCTTCCAGATAGTCTTCATCATCTGTGGGAAAGTAATGGAAGATCGGTGAGGAGGATTGTAAACACACTCAAATGACTTGCACATGGGGTGTTGGAAAACACATATATCACACTAATTGTTGTTTAGTCTTATGTGCTCGACAAGTAGAACATCTGCACTTAGATAACATAGGCCTGTGAGGGACTTAGAGGCACCTTACTGAACATGCCTGAGATACCTGCCCTGCTGTTGGAGAAGATCAAAGCACAGTGGAAAACTGTGCCTGCTTGAATCCCTGAAATACAGTTGAGAACAGCAGGTTCGGACACTCTCTCACTCTTTCTCTTGCTAACAAGGACTCTCCCGGTCTGTGGTGCCTGCGTCCCCAGCTTGCATGCCTCTGCCCGGGCGCTGCTTGAGAGATGCCCCCATCTGCGAGGTAACGAGACTAAATTTGTTCTTTGCCTTTCATCTGTGGTTTTGTGGCTGTTCCTGTGTCCTGCCTGTGATGGCTCACACATCGTCAACTCAGGGTTAAAATAAGAAATTAGCTGTTAAGTCATTCTTTATGCTTTACACTCTTTATGTAAATTAAGTGTTATTATGTTGACAGGATTCTTGGATTCTTGCCTTCACATAGTTTCTATTCAAAATCCAGTTCTAAGAATGTGAGTATAAGCTCTAATATTCAGTAGTTTAAAAAAAACTTGGCCTACTTTTATTTATGTTATCAGGAACATAACCAAGTTCTTGCGTTAATCCTCCCAAGTACTAATTTTTATTTAATGGTATGACACACAAAATGAAATAGATTAACATTCTTGGACTTTATGGTCATTTGCCTGTGGAAGAAGAACTTGAAATCTCCTTTATTTTCTCTCTTAAATCACTTCAGGTTAACCATGGCAGGTCCTCCAAGGGTTGCCCAGGGCAAAACTTGACGTTACAGTTGTGCCAATCTAAGGCTTACTGCCATTAGATTCCAGTGCTTGCACCTGATGTCAGTTTTGACATTTGTGAACAGATTTAACCAAAGCAAGTAAGTTGCTGCTTATTTTGTTTTCTGAAAGGTGAAGCAGCAGTAACAGGACCAGTAAAAGGAAAAGTGAGACTGTCCAAAAACAGGAACGAGTGTCACTGTCAATTAGTTTAGCTGTAATGTGAAACCTTACCCTCTGCTTTCCATGCTTGTAGGTAACATCAACCAGGAGTAACAGAAGTATTTTAAATTAGCACATGTTCAGTGCCACCATGTGGGTGACAAGCTCAAGATGTGTTGGCTCCATAGGTTTGGAGAGAGCACCTCCACACACATACACACACACAGAGTACTCCTTTCCAAGGACAAAAAAATTCATCTCTAGAGAGTTCAGTTACTCCTCCACTCCCAATCAAAAGAAGCTCTAACAGAAAACAGTCCAGGAATGTAACGTCCAACCTGCAATAGACAAGAATTTTTTGAAGTCTCAAGTTAGAAAGGCCAATAAGCTGGGGGTTATTTTGGTTTTTTTTTGTTTGTTTTTTGGTCGGGAGCCGGGGGGAAGGTCTTAACTTTGAACTCATTGAATCAGCACATGAAGTCTGGGAGTCATAAGATAGAAGTCAGCCTTAGAAGACTGGAGGAGGCCAGAGGACCTTGAACCAGAGCTAACAGAGGGCCTGCATCAAGAAATACTTGGGCTTGAGGAACTTCAGTGAGAAAATAGGGATCTTTGAATCCAGTAGATCAGTTTTCTAACTCATCAACCACTGTGGCTCAGAATAAAAAATCAAACACGACCTATACAGGAACAGGCACCAATATCTACATATGGGCGCATAGGCATAAAATTTTCTATATATTTTTTAAAAATTTAAGTAATTACACATAAATATATTATAAAGGATTTTCCCATCCCTCCTATTTAAGGTGCGTAATGGTAAACATACTGTTTATCATTAAAATTGTAGGCTACTCTTTCACTCTCCCTCATCTGAATCAGTAGTGATGATGCACTTTGTTTGACATTCAAGTTTTTGAATGTTAAATTGGTCTTGTTAAGAGCTGAGAGTTTTCAAACACTTACATAGGGCACACATTAACCTACACTTTAGTGTTGTACAGTAGTATTACCAAACTAAAATAGACTATAGCCCATAAAAATGTAGGCTCTGAACTGGACAGTGGACTATAAATTATCTACCATTAATCTAAGCTGTTTTCGGTAACTCCCTTTCAAACAACAATTTACTTGGAAATAAGCCTGACCCCCCAAAGTACAAAACATTATCAGTTTTCTGAAGAACCACCGTTCAGCCCATTTTATAAGTTTCTTTCAAATAAACATATGACCTGGTGACAGCTAACATACAAAAAACAAGACTGAAGTTTAATAACAACATGATGAAAGAGTAAATAGCCTGTGGGCACAGCAATAAAAAATGATTTATATCTCAGCAAGCCATGATGAAATGGGAAAGAACAAGGCTTGGTAGTCAGCATGTAACGCTGTCTTGCAATGAAAAGAAACATGATAAAGTCATTTACACTGGAATAGATTGACTAAGTCTCTCAGTATCAGGTCATGTCATCTCATTATGAAATGGAGTACTTCAAAATTAGAGCATTAGAAATTTTGATTGACCCAAATATCCTACTAAGCTATTTGCCTCCTACAGTCTTTTGTCTCCGCTAGATTTCTGATCATTTTACTTCATTGCTTGGGTCCCTTCACTTGCATAACATGTTACCTCATTGATAAGTAGTGCCCTGCACTCAAGCTTTTGTAGTACCTGGCGGCCTTGAGATCAGACTTCTCGACCTCATCTCAAAGGTCAGGGCACGGCAGCACTCCTTTGTATCCCACTTCGATAGCTCATTTAGGAAAGATTATTACTGTTATGAAATAGAGTCGTACGATTTCAAACTTTAAAAACCATCAGAAGAATAGAAGCAGTGCAGTCTGAAGGTTAAAAAAAAACAAAGGAAGCTGCTTAGAGCATTTAAGTGGTGCAGAAGAGGGAAAAAGTATGTTACAGATAGGTGATGAAGAGATAATAATACAGAAGATGGATGTAAATGGATTTTCTAGGTGTAATAGAATCTGTAATTCTGTTAATATAGCAGTCCAGAAGTGAAAGAAAAGACCAATTTTATTAATATGATGCATTTTTGAAGAGATTTTGCAAGTTTTTTTGAAGGGATCTTGCCCTCAGATCCATGCCAGTTTCCTTGAAATCAATAGCTAGTCTAGGCAATAGGGACAAATTAGAATTCGAGTTACAATTAAAAGTGTACTTTTGGCATACATCGACTTTGATTCGGAACAGTGACTTATGATACAACTTGTAACAAACCACAAGTTATAACGAGACTTAGATTTGTAACAACACTTAAAAATAATTTTTGTTTAAGTTTACTTAATTCCTAAGCAAGAAAGATAACGAAAACTGCCACTATGGTATTTTTGTTTGTTTAGAGAGATATAGCATCAACCTTTAAGACTGTGTGTCTTTTTAAATCATTAAGGTTGAAGGCACCTGTACTCCAAACCAACACTAAACAGGACAGGTACACTAGCTGTATTAGCCCTTTTTCTTATCAGAATGGCCTAACAGAATTTATCAGTCTATATTGAAATGGCAAATGGCAGCGAGACAGTCACTCTATGAAAGCGTCGCGGAACTCAGCCAACGAATGTGAATGAACTTCTGCTTCACAGCTTTTCCAATATTCTCTAGTTTTCCCAGAAGTGCAAAGTTTCTGGTGGAATTGGGGCATTAATTTTGTGGCGAACTTTTTGTATGATGGAGTAGCTCATAAAACTCTAGTAAGAACAGGTAGGCTACTTAGGTTAGAAAAAAGAACTCTTCACACAGCTATCATGCATTAGCAGCAAAAGGGAGACTGACTATCAATAGATAGTTTCAAGAAAACTTGCTGAACAAAAAGGCTGTCACTAGTTGATTGCATAAGATAACATAATTCTGCTTAGGATTGATACAGAACATTTACTTCTACTAAATCATATCTATATTCTGATCAATAAATTAGACCAAAAAATCATTAAAACCCAATTAATCTTTTCAAATATGGTCTACACAAAAGATACCAATTTTAATGTAGAAATGTGTCATTTATAAAATACCTTTAAAATATTTACTATATCCCTCTTACTTTGAAGATTGTAATACATACAAAAGAGTCTAGTATGTGATAATTCATTTTTAAATATATACTTGATAGTGATTCTTAATTTATAAAGTAATTAGTGAAATTACTAAGGATTGGAGTGCTGACAAAGAGGAAGATAAATCGTATTTTTAATGCAGATCCAAACTCTGAGCTCTATTGGGAGTACAATGCTAAAGCCAGGCTGATCAACCCCTGTATAAAATATTTTGCTGAAGTTACTAAAACATCTGCTTGATCCTTAAGGTCTCCAAAGGGCAGTAACATAGAGATCATTAAATCAAAAGAAAGAGGTGGAAAATCAACACAAATTTATATTGTGGTAGAAGTATCATGTAAATTGTTGCTTCTGTTCTACCTCTTATAAGCACCTGAACATGCTTCACACAAGAGGAAGTCAACAGATTCACTACTAGACAATTGCACTTAAAACAAGTAACAGCTAATCTTGAATTGCAGAGACAGCATTACTTGTGAATTCTTGCATGCATCTTTCAAATGCAAAGAGCTTTGGAGCAACAGTTTGTTTTCCATGTTTCCTGACATGAAAGTTTTTTTCAGCTCCCTCTTGTACCTTGACAAGGGATTCAACCCACCGCATGAACTGAGGTATCATTACTTCAGCACTGCTTGCCTTTGACAAAAAACTACTCGGTGCACAGCTGGTAAGTTTCTAAAATGCAACTTAATGCCTCTATATTATAAAATCAGGGACTGAAGAGTAAAACAGACATTAAGTGTTTCCTCACACACAGAGGCAGTCATTTTAGTTCACAGCATCTTAGTTCCAGTGGACAGGATGTAGAAGAATGCTTCACTGCTGAATCCCATCTATGGTTAAAGTATTCCACTCCCTGAAGCAAGGCATGTAGTATTTCATAATGCACAATTGCCTGAATTTTTCAGAAAAGGGTTTGGAGGCTGCTGCAAATTATTTTGGGTACTTGCAATAAATAATTGTGCTGTTCTGTGACAAGAGACAAAACAATAGCTTAAAAACCATTTTGCACAACCTCCTTCTCTAGTTCAGCCAGAATAAAGTATTAGAATTGAAATTGTTTGTTTGGACTAAGGAGTGAGAAGCCCGTAATTTGTAACTTTGTTAAGAGATCAGGATAAAATTTAAAGACGGGGCAATAGTGCATACTAGATGAACCTTCAATTTGAAAAACTAGATACAGAAGTAGTCATATGAGAATTTCTGACACATTGGAAACTGATCATAATTTTTCAAAACAAAATGTACTAAGCAGTGAAGAAAGATAATAAAGTTGATGTTATTCCTAGCTGCTTCATGTTAAACTATCATACTTACAGAACAGATACAAGCCCCTGTTGCCAAGCTGGATATTTTACTGAAATGCTTTTAAGTTGAAAAAATCATTGACTTCTGTGTCCAAGCTGTATAGATATAATGTCACCGAACTGTTATTTAAAAAAATATAGTGCTGCAAATCTTGTGTCACCCCCATTTCCCACCCTGCCTTATGCTGAATATAGAAAAACAACATGTGCTCAATTTTTAGAAATAAAGGAAAAAATAAGCACAGATCAGTGCTTAGTGACACTGTGTTGCTTATGAATGCTTTCATAAATATTTAATTGCACTGGATATTTAGGGGATCTTTGTCTCAGGCACATAGGTGTTGCATTTATACTGTTATTTTTTTCAAAATACGGTTTACAGAAAAAAAAATATATTTTCTGATGACAGTAATGGAAACTTCACCCACACCATTGTATGCCTTTCAAGTTCTGCCAAATTTGGATGAGTCTACCACTTAAATATACCAAAATACCTTCGTTTTAAATTAAACTTCATTAAATCACAAAACCTAATTTTGTCATAAATGCAAAGTTCATCTTAGCTCTAACTTATACCAGTCTTTTTATAGCTTTTACCTGTCTTTCATTTATGCTACTTTTATAAAAAAGCGCAATAGAAAAAAATTCTCTTAATTCCAGATTTTGCTTGTAGTTTATTATCAGGATCCTTATTCAGACTCTGTAAATCGTTAGTGTTCATTAAACTCATACTATTGTGCATTCTTCTTTTACTCCAGCTACCTGAGTCAGATTCTTTCACAAAATGTGATGGTTTCATTTTGACAGAAATATGTCATTTCTCTGCAAATAACTATTAAATACTAATATTCGTTTTTCACTTAAATGAAAACTGTGTTATTGTGATCAGAGTTAAGCAAATCCACTATAATTGTAACTGCCATTGTAGTTAAACAGATGTAGAACACCTACAGCTCCTCCCAGTAATTTCACTGACAGCACAGAGAAACTGCAGAGGCTTGTCACGTGAAAGAACTCAGAATTCTTAAAGAATATCAAAACTGCTGGAAATGTTTTGATAGTGACAGTTAATAATGGTGGAGTGCACATAAGATTCTCTGTACCCATACATGAACATATTCTCTATCAGATGTACACTTGTTAGTGCTACCAACTCATTAGCATGTCTTGTAGCCGAGCCATGCCTGTTTAAAGCCTTTGACTTCAGCAACACTTACAGTCATATAGCCTATAGTCATTCCTCTCAACTATGATTTCCAATACCATTAACAAAAACCCAAGTACACAAGATTTTTATAAAGACTTTTACCTGAGAAATTAAGACCGAGAGTAGTCAGGTTCTTAGATTTTGGAGGAGAGAAATTGGAAAGGAAAGAACAGAAAAAGGGCAAGTGTAAATATACCTAGTAGCTGCCTAGATCTATCCTTTATTAATTACTCATCATGTAGGAATTAATCAAATCTTCCTTGAAATCACATAAACTTTTATTTCCTCTAGACTCTGAAACAATAAATTCCACAATGTAATTAAGCACTGGGTGAAAGAACCTCTGTTATCTTCAACCTTTTAGAGATAACTTCACTGGCTCATTTTCTCTGTATTTCTCCCGTATAATTTGCTTCTTTAGATCACTAAATCAGAGCTGCACAGAGTCAAGGTGTGGGTACGTCATGGGTTTTTACTGTTGCAGAGACGTGGGTTTTGCTTTATTCACAAGCCCTTTCCTAGCAGTCCCCAACAATACACACCACTTTGACCACTGCTGCTTCCTGCCCTCAGTAGTGCTGAGATCTTCTCTACAAATGGCAACGGCTAATTCAGAGCTTACCTTTTTCATATGTGTAACAAGTCCCTTCCAAACTTGTGTCCATTATATTCCAGTCCATTATTCCAGTCCTTGTGTCCATTATTTTATCCCAGTGATTCTTTATCATGAGATCCTTCTGAAAGCTTTAACTATGTTGAGTAAACTTTTAACAACAAAACTTTATCCTCTCACAACATACTTGTGTCACAGAGTCACTGATGTTGGGAAGGACATCTGAAATGCATCTCATTCAACCCTGCTGGCTCAAACAGGATCTATGTTCAGTTAGGTATTGAGTATCTCCACAGATCTGAGACTCCACAACCCCTCTGGGCAACCTGTTCCAAGTGTCTGATCACGCTCACAATAAAAAAATAATTTCTTGTGTTCAGTGGATTTTCATGTGTTTTTATTTGTGCCCATGGCCTCGTTTCTAGCCACTGGTCACTGGTCACTGAGAAGAATCTGGCTCCCTCGTCTTCATTCCCTCCATCGGGTATTTACATACATTGATGAGACCCCCTCTGAGCCTTCTCTTCTCCTGGTTAAACAGTCCCAGCTCTCTCAGCTTCTCCTCATATGAAAGATGCCTTTAACCACCTCTGCGGCCCTATGCTGGATGCACTCCAGTAAGTCTGAGTTCTTATACTGGGCAGCCCAGCACCCAACACAATACTCCAGATGAGCCCTCACCAGTGTTGAGTAGAGAGGGAGACTCACCTCTCTGCAGTGTTCTTCCTAATATAGCCCAGGATACCATTAGCCTTTTTTTTGCCAAAAGGGCAGATTGCTGGCTCGTGGTCAGCTTGTTGTCCACCAGGACCCCAAGGTCCTTCTCTGGGGAGCTGCTTTCCAATTGTTCAGCTCCCAGCCTGTACAGGTGCCCGGGTTTACTTCTGCCCAGGTGCAGGAATTTGCATTTCCCCTTATTGAACTTCATGAGGTTCCTGCCAGACTATTTCTCCAGCCTGTCAAGGTTCCCCTGAATGGCAGTACACCCATCTTATATGTTAGCCACTCCTCCCAGTTTTGTAACATCTGTGAACTTGTTGAGGGTACAGTCTGTCCCATTGTCCGGATCATTAATGAGGATGCTAAATAGTATTGCCCCACTGTCAACCCCTGGGGTGCACCACCAATGACTCGCCTCTAACTAGAATTTGTGCCACTCTGGGCCTGTCTGTTCATCCAGTTTTCAGTCCACGTCACTGTCCACTTTTCTAATCCATACTTCATTAGCTTGTCTATGAGGATGTTATAGGAGAAAGTCTCAAATGCCTTACTAAAGTCAGGTTAAATAACATTCACTACTCTCCTCTCATTCACCGCTCTCCTCTTATCAACCAAGCCAGTCACCTTATCGTAGAAGGCTATCAGGTTGGTTAAACATTATTTCCCCTTCATAAATTTGTGTGCTGACTACTCCCAAATCAGCTTGTACTTCATTTGTTTTTAAATGGTTTTCAGAATTAGTTGCTCTCTCACCTTCCTAGGGACTGAGATGAGGCTGACCCTGTAGTTCCCTAGATCTTTCTTCTTACCCTTCTTGAAGACAGAGGTGACATTTGTTCTCATCCATTCCTGGAACTTCTCCAACCACCATGACCTTTCAAAGAGAATTGAGAGTGGCCTCACAATTACATCAGCCAGCTCCCTCAGCACTCATGAGTGCTACCCATCAGGCCCTATGGATTAACATATGTCCAGTTTGTTTCAGTGCTCCCTAACTTGGTTTTCCTCCACCAAGGTTAAGTCTTCCTTGTTCCAGACTTTCTGGTCTCAGGGGTTTGGGATGCCTGATGGCCAGTCTTACCAGTAAAGAATAAGGTAAAGAAGGCATTGAGTACCTTGGCCTTTTCTGTGTCATTTGTCACCAGATCTACCACCCCATTGAGCAGTGGGACCACATTTTCCCTAGTTTTCCTTTTGCTGTTTATTTATCTGTAGAATCTTTTCTTTCTGCCTTTCACATCCCTTGACAGATTCACCTGCAGATTGTCCTCGACTTTCCCAACCCTATCCCTGCAAGATCAGACAGCTCTGTACTTCTCCTGAGTCACTTGATCCTGCTTCTATCTCCTGTACAGTTCCTTTTCATGTTTAAGTTCAACTAGGAGCTCCTTGCTCATCCAAGAAGCCTTCCTTCTGACTTTGCTTCATTTCCTGCTTGTCAAGGAGGGACCTTTCTAAAACTTGAAGGAAGTGATCTTTGGATATTAATCAGTTCTCCTAGAGTTCTATTCTCTCCAGGACTATATTCCACCTGTTTCTTCCAAGCAGATCTCTGAAGAAATTAAAATCTACTCTCCTGAAATCCAGCATTGTGGTACTGCTTTTTGTCGTGTTCCCTCCTCTTGAGATCATAAGCTCATGGTCACTGCAGCCAAAGTTGCCCCTGATTTCCACATCCATGACCTTCCTTGCTTGTAAGTATCGGATCCAGCAAAGCACGTTTCCTTGTTAGATCCTCATTCACTAGACTAGTTAGAAAGATTTTGAAATGTAAGTTTTGAGCCTAGATCCTTGTGATACCTGACCGGCAATATTTGTTCACTTCATTTAAAACACAGAAGATTTTACTCCTAGCATAGTTCCTATCTTTTAGCAACTCTTAATATTTTAAGAATTTTACTCCACAATGAATCTGTAGTACAGAATAATTAATCCACCTTGTTTAAGACTGCTCTGCAAACCCAAGTGTTGTTTCTTGGCCACAGGAACTGAAACTACTCGTGTTACAAGTATACAAGTTACATCAAATTGCTATAAGGTATAATTCAGTATTATCCACCATGTTTCCAAGATATCCCTTCACTCTGTTTAAAATCAGGATTTGCAATGGGATTTTATCCTTCTAGTATTTCTTTGGTTTTGATCCAACTTCTTGTATGTTTTTCTACTTATCTCTGTAATTTGAAAGATCTTTCTTTTGCTGCTAAGAAAATTGAAAGGATTTTTACGAGTATCAACAGGAGATTCAGGATTTTTAAATCTTGAAGAACTATAAAGTATTATTGTCTATTGATTAATAAGTCACTACATCTAATTCTGTAACTGCAGTGACAATTAATTACTCTCAGCTCGTAGTAAAGTAGAAGAAAATCAGACGCGTGGAGCAGGCATGAAAAGAACAAACAGGATAATGCCAGAACTTAAGTGAAACAGAAGAACAAAGAGACAATAGTTTTTCATTATAATTTTAGGAAGATGATTATTTGTTGATGCTTGAAGTGTTATTTGGAAGACTAAAGAACCCTTGACACAGATCAGCTACATTAGACTAGGCTATTCATGGTACTATAAACCTAAATGCAAGACAACAGAATGAAACAGAAGAGTAAAGAGCATAGATAAGATAAATTACTAGAAAGCTTGAAGTTCCCAACATAGTTTTGCATAAGTTTGTTGCTATAATTTTAAAAAATTAAGTTATATTTGGATGAAATGCTACATTTGGATTTTCCTTCCCTGATTTCCCTCTCTCTGATTTTTTCCCCTTTGACCTGGCACCCTTTGAAAAGATTTGCACCAGCTCCTCTTACAGCATTTATTGTCTAGGAGAGGAAAAAAGCTTTATTTTCAAGAAGGATAGGGGAGTTTGTATTTTCACTTTTCTGTGGGTTTTTTTTTCTTCTTTTCTGTTTTTCACCCAATTCATATGTCACTTTTCTCAATGTTTATAAAATTATACAATAGTATTGTTTTATATAAAATTATACAATTTTATTTTTAATATAAAATATACAGAGTGTACACACATACTAGGAATTATTATATATCAATTTAAAATTAACTCTCCTTTAAATGACATAATCAAGGCTCTGGGCTTTTTTGCAAAGTATTAAGAAACAAAGCTATCTGAGGGAACAAACTTTTTAATAGAATGTTATTGGATCTGCATTAAAAAAACATTCAGGAAACCAGAAAAATAATCTATTTTTCTTGTTATGATACTTCACTCACTAAACCGTGTGGAGTAAATGTATGTACCATACAGAATTGCTTTAAAATGCACAATTTTGGTTCTTATACTGTAATTCTATTTTTTTCATTCTTCTCCCCTGACCCTCCTTTAGTATATTTAGTATTTCCTAGAAGGGAATGACAAGAAATTAAAAAAACAAATGTTGAAGGAAGGAATTATCCGTTGCAATTATGAGATTATTTTTCATGCTTGTTCACAGAGGCCAGCATTTCATTTAAAAGTGACAGAATATGACTGTATAGTTGTCACTTGTGAGAGGAACGTAATGCAGATATTTCCTCCAGTGTTGTGGTTAAGTTCTATTATCACAACTCTCTGAACATTTTCAAACAATCAGACAAAATTATTCAGTGCATCCTGTCTTATTCAATGTATTTAGACTAGATGTTATTCTACCCATTCCCTTTATTTTAAACTTTCTACTCTAATAGCACGCCCTGTTTAATGTTAAATTCTGAACAACTGAATACTCAGAAAATTCTCAATACTCATGGTATTTTTATTTTAATGACTGATGCTGCAAAGTTTTACCCACTGGCTTTAAGATTATTTAATAGTTTCAATATTAGAAGGAACTTCTCTGCAAAAGATACCTGATGACTTCAGGGAGATTACACTATTCAATACAGTACACATTTGATCTCACATGACTTACCATCTGAAGAGCTGCTCTGGATATTTGTAGTTTATAGAGCTTACAACTTAGGTTACTCAAGTAACCTTACCTTTTGCATCTCCGAAATACATTCTTACTGTGCACGAAAGTATCTCGTGAGAAATACTGCATGTTACTACTGTAATAGGATTTCATAGAATCATAGAATTGTCTAGGTTGGAAGGGACCTTTCAGATCATCTAGTCCAACCATCAACCTAACTTGACAAAAGTCATCACTAAACCATATCTCTAAGCACTATGTCTACCCGTCTTTACAAAATCATAGAATCATAGGGTCGGAAGGGACCTCTGGAGATCATCTAGTCCAACCCCCCTGCCAGAGCAGGGTCACCTGGAGCAGGTTGCACAGGAACGCGTCCAGGCGGGTTTTGAATGTCTCCAGAGACGGAGACTCCACCACCTCTCTGGGCAGCTTGTTCCAGTGCTCTGCCACCCTCAAAGTAAAGAAGTTCCTCCTTGTGTTTAGGTGGAACTTCCTATATTCAAGTTTGTACCAATTACCTCTTGTCCTATTGCCGGGCACCATTGAAAAGAGCCTGGCCCCATCCTCCTGACACCCACCCTTTAAGTATTTGTAGGCATTAATAAGGTCACCCCTCAGCCGTCTCTTTTCCAGACTAAACAGACCCAATTCCCTCAGCCTTTCCTCATAAGAGAGGTGTTCCAGTCCCCTAATCATCTTGGTAGCCCTATGCTGCACCCTCTCCAGCAGTTCCCTGTCCTTCTTGAGCTGGGGAGCCCAGAACTGGACACAGTACTCCAGGTGTGGCCTCACCAAGGCAGAGTAGAGGGGGAGGATGACCTCCCTCGACCTGCTGGCCACACTCTTCTTGATGCACCCCAGGATGCCATTGGCCTTCTTGGCCACAAGGGCACATTGCTGGCTCATGGTCATCCTGTTGTCCACCAGGACTCCTGGGTCTCTTTCCACAGAGCTGCTCTCCAGCAAGTCAGCCCCCAACCTGTACTGGTGCAGGGGGTTATTCCTCCCCAGGTGCAGCACCCTACACTTGCCCTTATTGAATTTCATAAGGTTTCTCTCCGCCCAACTCTCTAGTCTGTCCAGGTCTCTCTGTATGGTGGCACAGCCTTCTGGTGTGTCAGCCACCCCCCCCAGCTTTGTGTCATCAGCAAACTTGCTGAGGGTGCTCTCTATCCCCTCATCCAAGTCGTTGATGAATATATTGAAGAGGACTGGGCCCAGTACTGACCCCTGGGGAACACCACTGGTCACTGACCTCCAACTAGACTCTGTGCCCCTAACCACGACCCTCTGAGCTCTGTCTTTCAACCAGTTTTCTATCCACCTTACTGTCCATTCATCTAACCCACTCTTCCTAAGCTTCCCTATGAGGACGCTCTGGGAGACCGTGTCGAACGCCTTGCTGAAGTCAAGGTAGACCGCATCTACCGCTCTTCCCTCATCTATCCATCCAGTCACACCTTCATAGAAGGCTATCAGATTAGTCAGATGTGATTTCCCCTTGGTGAATCCATGCTGAGTACTTCTGATAGCCCTCTTTTCCTCCACATGCCTTGAGATGCCACCCAGAACAAGCTGTTCCATCATCTCCAGGGTGAGGCTGACCGGCCTGTAGTTCCCTGGGTCCTCCTTCTTGCCCTTTTTGAAGACTGGAGTGACAATTTGATCATCATGAGCAGAACATATTGTTGCTAAAATGTTAGAAAGTTACAGAAATGTTATCTAAGATCTAAGAAACTTTTACCAGACAACTTTTTGGGGTTTTTGTGTTTGGTTGTTTATTTTTTCTCCCAGAATAGACGTATCAGTTTCTTGGAATATGGTTTTGGTATGCAGTTATTTACCATTTTAAAGGCTTTGTTTATTAGTTTGTTTACTTTAATACCTCCAAGACCATTTTTCTCCAAAATTCAATGTTTCTTCTCATAGGTAGGGTTGAACAGATGCATCTTAAGACTTCACTGAAGTACTCTTCAGTGCACTGAATGAGTACACAGACATTTCTGGTATGCATATTCAATTATACCAATTTATAAGACAGTTTCTATAAATACATATGCGGGTAATTTTAAAATCTGCTTGCCAGACAGGAAAACAATCATTTAAGTATGTGCAAAACCCAAATGCAGAAGAGGCACAAACATGGCTGCAATGAATTGACTTAAGAACTGGAATGCATATTCATCATCATATTTTACAATATTCAAACATCCTATCATTAGTTGTTACGTTGATGAGCTGTCAGTCCATCTAAGATCTGTAATCATAAACACACTCACTTAAGTAGATGGTATCTTATGCAGTCTAGGTCTAAGACAGCTCCTGTATTTGCATATTTCCAACACTGAATTTAACAGTAATACATGGAGAAATATACTCCAATCAACAAGGCTCCAGTTTTCTTTAAACCCATAAACATTTTTGAATCATTATTGCAGCATAGCTTGAATCCAACAGTACACATTCAAAAAAAATCCACAAGTTCACTGGGAGGCACCTGTCTTCCTTAGACCCTCACATCTCTGGTAGATGTACTACCTGGTTTTAACATCCAGGAAAGGAACAACAGAAAAAACAACCCCCACACAAAGCAAAGGATGAGACAAACACATCAGCTTACTCGGTAAATATCTGGCCTCCAAATCCATTTAGTGTGAGATTATGAGAAAAAAATTGAGGTTGCCTATACCCTTTAAAGACCCAAAAGGGCAAGTAATCTCGAAGCCTATTAAGTATTACATAGAGAAGGAACGCAACATCACAGAGAAAATATTCAGCAATAAGTAGAGAGCCATTGCCAATAGCCATAAGGAAAGTAGTCTGATAGTTTAAAATGAGCCTTTGCCTTTCCTGAGCACATATTGTTCACTCCTATATCCTCCTCCTCAAGGTTCATTTTGATTTCTCACTTAAACTGATCCTTAAGATCAGCTCTACAAAGTTAACATGGAACACTTTGTTCACTCAAAGAAACTCAAAGCTAGATCTCTTAAAAGGCTGCACATCACGTATGCCTTGTTTCAGGCTGTTGACTGTAATTGTTTTGTGGTTCTTGCCAGCCTGGACTGAGAAGACATCGAAGAATATTTCCAGGAGATGGCAACGGAATTGTAGCATCCCTATTGCTCTCCCCACTAAGTGCAGGGACAGTTTCTAGCCTTGTGACAGGAAAGCAGTCCCATTCATTCTGCAAAGACACAGCATCCAGCCTCTAACATCTATGCCAAGATAGGTAAATGAGCAAAAGCTAGCCATATCTGTCCAATTAGTACTGGTACTAATTGAAACAAGATGGATAAGTCCATGGTCAGTCCTAGAAAGAGAAAAAAAACCCTTAAAATTAATTTCTGCTTCTGATCTTCAGTAAAGGATCCAGACAGAATTTTATTAGAGTTCCTCCTCTAACTAATAACTTGTTAGATTATTGGCAAATTCAAGCCCCACAGAACTATTTTGCATGAGTGCTTCCCATGGTAGGGTGGTCTGGATTCTCGTTATTAACAGTTACAACTGTGTACTTATGACCCGACAAACTCAGCAGATGTCAAACAATGAATAAATAGCTTCAGTGCATTTAGTATCACTAAATTTTTGAAAATTAAATTATCAGTGAAAAATGTACCACAGAAAGTAGCTGAATCATCAAAACAGCAGTGCTCCAACCTAGCAGAAACAAGATTTAGTATCAAATTTTTGGATGCTGTTGAAGAACGCACCCACCCTCCTTTTTCTAAGCTATATTACTCCCAAAGAACAGATATGCTCATAAATAGAAACGTCTAACAATTTTAATGACTTATCAGCTATTCTTGTCACTTGTCCCAATAACTTATGCAGCAAATATTCTTTAAATCTTATGAGACCTCCTAGGCAAACCACTTCAAGAGGTATGCTGTCTGAGCTTGAGGAGAAGAAACCTGTGATCATGTTATCTCCTACACTGTCTGAGCTTGAAGAAAAGAAATCTGTGATCACATTATCTCCATCATGACACAAGCCTGAGGCAAGAATATTGTCTTCTTATTCACATAGACATAGCAAAGAGCTTGAAGGAGAAGCTGCCAATAAATCCAGCTTGGGTTTAGGCCTGCTCACTATTTTATTCCTCACCTGAGTCTTTTCCACTGTGTATTGAAGAAACTGTTCAAAAGGCTTCATCAGCTTGAGACCTGCTGCCTATTTGTGAAGACCAATATACATAATCAGGAGTCATTTTTTCCTCAGGTCACCAGTTTTTGTTCTGGAGGAAGGCAGTTCTGCTTTGGGTGGTTCGTTGCATTTGAAACTTGCAAAAAACAAGCAACACAAGTTTTGGGTAACAATAAATTTCAGAAAATTCACAAGGAGGAAGCATGTTATGAATAGCAGGATGTGGAACCAATCACTGTACCTACAGTGTTCTAACTCAACCAAGTCAGATAGTACCAGATGCCTCAGATTCAGGAGAAACACTGAAAACAAATTTTCACTGAATGGTAGGGATTCATCTGCCAATACAGAAAGCTCAGTAGCTAAATCTTAATATTTGAAGAGTCATGCTCTTTCAAAATGGGTTTTTTCCAGGCTTGGAACTTCATTAATGATATTCCAAGTAGTTTCACTATCTTTCTCCTTTTTACGAAATCCTCCCATGTCCTTGATCTTAATGTGACCTTGTACCCATGAGTACCACAGATTAATTTGTAACAGCCCAGGAAAAAATCCAATGCAGGAAACAGAGAGGTTACTTCTTGAGAACCACTTATGCAAGGTCTAGCTAAGACTGAACCTACCTAAAATGGAAAGATTTGTTTACAAACTTGAGGCTTGAATTTCCTTGAATTTCAAGGACAGCCCAGAAGTAAAACTACTTTATAGACAAAATACACCAGAGAAAACTTAAATAATAGTCTGGATTCTTGTTATTGTGAAGGTCACATTTTGATTCAGATTCTTATCATCAAAGATAGTATTAGTTCCAAGCATATTAACAGAAAACTCATTTTCTCTCTTGTTCTAATGATAGAAATAAATATTAATAAAAAGACTTCCATTAAGTATGCTACCAAGATTTAACATTATTATGCTTAAATTAAAATATTATTGATTGAAAAGTATATGCTTGCATCTACTAAGAGGAGAAACTATTCCAACCTTTTCATCTATAAAGATGATCCTAAACATTGATTCTGCAGCTGAGAAGAAAAGGTGGTTACATTTTGAAAACTAATAATGTGTAGCTTCAAGCAACTAAAAAAAAATCAATTGATATTTATTATTTGTTTTCCAATATACTGTATGTTCTACAGCCCTTTTTCAAAACTGCAGACTACTTAAACCACCATCTGAAAATACATAAATGTAATTGGAAAGATAAAAGAAAATAGCGACATTTTTCTTTCATGAAGGGTTTTCTCCAGTGAACAGTCTTAATTTTCCAACAGCAAATCTTAAGAAAGAAGAAATGCATACACAAAATCCCCACGAAGTTTTTTAATTCGCATGTACACCTGCCTCTCCATTGCACATGTACAACTACTGCAGCTTCAAAAATAAGCCTAGGCAGAACACTATTTTAAAGTTCTCAAGTAAAAAAGATCCCTGTGAAAATGACTATCCGTGGACGCTGTTTCCTGAGAGTACTTTGCTATGCAACAAATCCATCCACAGTTCAAGCCAATGGAAATATTATTTTTTACTTCAGTGGAGAAACAGACTTGGATTACACAAATGCGTAGGCACGTTTATAGCCCTTTTCAGATGACTACCCACAAAGGACAGGGGAAAATACACTTTTCAGCTAATTAATTTCTGTTACGGGGCTTCTGTCACTGTCTTGATCTGAAAGCATCAAGAAGTCAATATTTTAGTGCTACGGGCCTGAACTACTAAAAATATTAGAGTAGATATTCTTATGCAATTCAGTTTATGTGTCTCCTGATCCTAATATATAAAAGCAATAACACCACCTCTACCACGTTAACCACAAAGAACTATGTTCTCAGGTCCCAGTGCCTCAAACTCATTGACGTGTGCAATTTTTCCCCACTGCCATTTCTTTTGAAAAAGGTATGGATGCTTTGATCCACCCCCCCTGTCCAGGTCTTGCAAAATAACCATTTCAGAGGGATAAAATAGGATAATTTGAGCTGGGCAGCTTTACTATCATGGCTAACAACACACGGAAAAGAAATAGCTGATGTCCAATGGTTTCTCAGACTGGGTAAAATATATGTGCAATCTTCATCATTAGAGTATACAGATGTAGTTTCAGTTGTACCAATGTAAAGAGTATATCCTGTAACTGAATATTGAATCTGTAATTAAGTATTCATTCAGATTATCAGATCCTATTACTCCTTATTTGATTATGAGTCTTTTTTCATGAAGCCTACTTACAGGAACAGATTTGAAGATTAGACCAAGCCTGATGCCTTAACAGCTGCATTATTGCAGCCTGCCTTTTCCTAGCCAAATTCTCAATTCACCTCAGGGGAAAGTTGTTTTAAAGAAATATTTGATGAATGCTTCTTTCTGTGCTCCTTCAATTGACTCCATACTTTTTCCTGATATTTTTGCTCTTTTCCATTTTGTAAAATTATATCACTGTACAGCATATAAACTGAGCAGCCCACTATGCAAAGAGATGAGACCTTATAGAAATCCCTACAAAAATGTCTGCATTCAATGAGTAAACATTAATGCCTACTTTTAGATTCAGCATGCATACAAGGGAAGTAGCTAAACTGCATTAATTTTGTTCATGTAGGATATCACATACGCTGACATAAGTGTAACTCAAATGTTATTAAACATATAATCAGAAAAATTAAATAGAGAGTAGGCTTTTTATTTATGACTCCATAAACTGAAGGAATTTAAAACTTCCTCACAAAGATTTAACAAGACTTTTTCATGCTTGTAGTGTAAGGAAACATTACCAGATAATGGAGAACATACTGATAGAAGTAAAGGTCAAGGCTCGCTTCCATTCATCTTGAATGCTGTGCCAAGTTCTCTCCATATCATAATTCATCAAATAATCTAATTAACTTGTTTAAAATTAGAATTAAGTTAGGCATACTTAAGGTCATGCAATTACAGGTCTGTGAAGAGAGTTTTACACCAACAAAGTAGCTGCAATCCTAATGACAAATCACACATTCTCTAATAACTCTCCATTCCCAGACAACTATTAATAATGTTTTCTTAAAATCAAATTAAAAGGGGGTTTTGTTGCTTTGCAAGTGCTGCCTATTCAGGAACATACTAAGAATCACTACTGTTATTGACTTGGGATGAAGCTTCTTGATTGAAATCTGGAATCATCATCTCCCAAAAACATAAACACTGTCAGATGTTGGGATTATCATTTCCCGCTTCACTACTGAATACACAGTGATTCGTGATTCAGTGGCTGTTTGTTTTTTTTTTTTCTTCTGGTTAGTCTTTTATCTTATCCACAGTTATCCCATGATTTGATAGTGCATAAATTTGTTATACTATATGGTCTTAAACCTGGTCCTCAAAAGAGGTGAAGAAAAAACCTCCCAACTACTCTAATAAAGAAGCATAAAAATGTGCCCAGCCACTGAGCTGGATAACTTCACCAATATATGATCCTTTATCCATGGTGAAGATACGCTGCAGTTCCTAAAAAGGATGGAGACGAGTACCATGAAACTATTTTTCCTTATTATCTCTTTCGACAGGCAGAATTCACAGCAGGCTGAGTCAGCTGAGCTGAAGCATGGCAAGGCCAGAACAAGCAGACTGACAGCAAGAATGCCGATGTCTCAAGAAACCCCTGTCCATACAGGCTGCCTCAGAAATTAACGGAACAGAAAGAATGAGTAGGTTGATTGCATTTTATTTGACACACTTTACTATGTGTTTGATAAATAACATTATAAAGGTTGGCTGGGTGTGGAAGATATTTGTACCTTCAAAATGGTCTTTAAGAAAAAAGAGAGATCTGGAACCTCTCAGTTATTAAGCAAACCACTTGCATTAAATAACGCTGACAAGTTGGAACTCAGACACTGAGTGAAGCAGACCCCATTGGCTCTGAAGAACAGGCTGCTACTTTCTAGCATATTAGCAAAGTAGAAACAAGATGGGGTGGGTTTTTTTGCCTTTGGAGAACCATCTCGGTAACCCTGCAATCTTTTAGAGGTGGACCAAGAAGAAAAGGGAAGGTCATTACTCACCCAAGAAAACTAACAGACTGGACACCACAGGTGTTGACCAAAAACCAAAAACAAACATACAATACACTGTCAAGACGATAAATGCATAAATGAAAACCCAGCCTTAGTGTGACTGCTGGGTTATTTATCCCAGTCTTCTATGGAGCTATACTCGCTATACTTGTTGATTCATGATGTTACCACTGTAGTCAATTGCCTTGTTTCTCATTTGGAAATTTCCAATCCTGTCCCAGAAACAGCCTGACCAGATATGAATCACTAGTTCACATCAACAAAAAAAAAAAAGGCTGTGCTTGTTTGCATTAAGTTCTCTGGTGGTAAGTTGCAATTCAGTAACTATTTCATGAGTCTGAGGATAACTTTGCCATCCCAGTTTAAATCAAAGCGCTCATGAATCTAACCCCGAAACTTCAAGTAATCCCTTTAGATCAATATGCCATCCAGTTACCAAAGGCAATGCAAAGTTGTTATGCTCCTTATTTACAAGAAATCTTTATCTAGAACTCATACAAGAGTTTAATAGGTAAAGCATATTACTATTTTGAGGGGTAACCACCTTTCCAAGCTAAATGTCTGGATACTAAGTCTTTGAAGGAAAGAGATCCATACTTCCTTGAGAAGATGCGCTGTTTGTCAGGTCAAAAATCCGAGCTGCTGATTTTCTTCCTCCTGCCCACTGCTGCCAAGCACAGCACAGTGAGCCAGAAGGGGAGACAGGCAGGACCCTCACCCCCAAATGCCTGCTGGAGCCTACTGGTGAGCTCAGTGCTCTGTCACATTTCCTGGTGAAGCCAAGCTGGACCTAACAGAACCTGCTCAGTAAGAGCCACTGAAGGCACACAAAGAAAGTATCACATCTGCCACCTCTCACAGATTTCTGTGCACTGCTTCCTTTCCTTCAGACTTCAAACCCCAGATGTCAGCAGAAGCTTATTCAGACTAACAGCAAGAGAGATGGCTGACACGACGGAAACAGGAAGGGAGACCAGGGGCAGACAAAAGGGAGGGCCATCAAAGAAGGATACAAACATCAGGACCGTAGTAAAACGTGTGATTTAAATAAAATTTATCATGACAAAGTGCTTACCTGTAGGTAGCGAGATTCAAATTCTTTGATGATATTATTGATTAGCAAGTATAATGTACGGTAGCAGCAAGACTGTTAAGCTCTATTTTGCCTGTATATGATTTCCAGCAAAATCAGATTTTGCTTGCTTACTCCTGTTTGACATCAAAAGATTATTTTTTCCTTTTCTAAAGTGTATCTGTCCTGTGCTTTGCCATAACGTCAGAAGAAACATAGGGGCATACTTATTCTGGAGGAAAGGGAAAGCCTAGATTCTTCCACGTAGGAAGTTTCTAGTGAGGGTGAGGAGTGTGGGGACTGTGGATTTACCTTTGCACACAATTTTCAGAAGGTTCGTATTAAATCCACCATAAAATGATTTTCTGAAACACTTAAAGGAATCATCAACATTACTGCATACCACAAATAATTTGAAATTTTCCTTTTTGTAGAATAAAATGACTCTTCGTGTTCCTTTTTTTTTCAAAGATAAGTTGGTCTTGCATTTTTGAAAGTGAGAAATAAAATGAATTTGACTTATTTCTCTAATAATGACACCATGAAGAGTTTACCTGTTTTTATACTGAATTCAAACACTAACACTAATAAGAAATTAATCTGAATACAACCTACTGGTTAGCAAACATAACAGATTTGAGTTTTGCTTCATCCGCTGAGAATACTTTCACATCCACAGGGTACCTCCCTTTAGATCAACTCATAACTCATGCTTTTATTGTGCTCTCTCTCTTGTAACAGCTAAGGTCCACACTTCCAATAAAGGAAAAAATGCCACATATTAACACTGTGCGTAGCACAGCTCATGACACAATTATGTTCATCCATAACTCTATCCAGATTGCATTTTGCTAATATTTCATTGACTTTCCTAGGTCTCCAAGAAGCTCGTAATGCAAATCAGCGTCACTGGAATTGGTCCTTTGCCAATGCATTCTGAAATGGCGTTTGTCAGCAGAAACCATTGTCAACTCATTCACACATGAATCAAGTCCAGGAAGCAGCAAACAACTGTGTGTTAAGGAAATGGATAAATTCTGTCCTTCTTGTCACTGGGACACCACAATCTCCGCATGCGTACCTAAATTAGAAGAAATACTGCCATAATTGAGCTCTAAACTTCAGCAAGAGTATATTTCTTTCAATATTATTTTAATGTTTTGTGTTTTCCCCAAACATCTTACAAAATTGTAGCATGTAACGTGGAGATGGTTCAAGCACAGATCACATGAGACACGTTAAAACATGAGCAGCACGTCAGGTGGTACTTCACAAAGGCAATGCCAAGCAAAGTGAGATTGCTGCATCAGGAAATTGCAGGGAGAGAGAGGAGTAACACCAACCAACCAAAAAAACCCCACAAAACCTACTTTCATCTTGTTTCTACTGCTTTCCACTAACAGTGCAGTGATCCCACCTTTAAAGCAAAGCCCCTGCAGCAGGTGCTGTTAAAGGGCTGCAGCAGACTAGCGAGAGAAATCCTCACAGAGAACTCAGAATCAGCAACAGCACCAAGTTTAGCAGCCATAGCTCAAAATGGAAACATCTGGCTTGCCTGATAGATCTTCCAAGGCCATAACCAGCTTGAAAAAAATTCCCTAAGTCTCTTAAAAAAACAAGTTCCAAAATGCTAACTTTTTAAACTAGACTCCCATGTGTACTTGGGCAATAGAAATTAATATGAACAAATTAAAATAATTAATGACATACTGTTTTCTATCCTATATGTCAGATTTATCTTTCTTTCTTTCTTTCTTTCTTTCTTTCTTTCTTTCTTTCTTTCATTTTTAATTTCTTGTCTTTCATCTTTCTATTATTTCCTTTATTTTTTCCCTTTACCTGCCATTTGTCTTTTGTCATACTAGCACTTCCATTTCTTCTTTTCAGGTTTGGTCAATAATATTATAATAGGTCCTCATAGCTGAGATTCTGCAAATGCATCAAATAGCTGAAATATAGCTTCAAATTGCCCCAGGAAATTAGAAAAACAGAATCATCTGTCTCTTTTTTAAGAACTGTATCTCGGAAGCGTATAAACTATGCATCAGCCAAGGTCAGACAAGAATATCAGAGCAGTCGAGAATGGAACTGACACTCTACCTTATATTTATCATAATACAGTCCTTTCTGAACTAAAAAAAAAAAAAGAAAAAAAAAAAGAAAAAAATCACTTTTGAATTTCTGATCTCTGAGCCCCATTGACATGGAGTTAATAATTATAAGTCTACAATGGATCTTTTCATAATCATCTCATTGCATGTTTAATTAACTTTTTTCCAGCTTTTATTAAATACAAGTGTTCTGATGAGGCCTTTAAAATTTTATTTATAGATTAGGCAGTGGGCATTTCAATACATTTTACTCATTGCTAAGGGACTGCATTTATTCAGAAATAAAGTTTTCTGTTATTATGAAATATATTGTGTTACTAGAAGGTATATATCGAAGTCTAGAAAGGAAGTATTTGTCTTTTTTTCAACAACTCTATTTATATAAAGTTAGTATGTGTGTTTATAAAATGCATATACATATACTTATACAGAAGTAAGTAACTATGAGTTTCCATAGTTTTAAGATCACTTCTTTATGCGTTTATTCAGCATTCAGTAAAATAAAATAAAGGGAAACAAATCTGAAAGTCTTGAATTCGTTAAAAAAGGGTAGTCCCATTCTGTACGTATTTGTTCTTTCTTTTTAAGACTGCGTATTTCCCTCCAGGATTCCCAAAGATAAAACATGTATTCATGCATGGCAAAGTTTACCTAGAAAGACACAGTCCTACAAAACATTGGATAAGCAGTCTAAACGTGAATGGTGTATATGTAGACACACCTTTGGGATGCAGAATTCATAATTAAATGGAGTTTATCTCTCACCTCTCGGCTGTGAAGGCACCTACCCCTTGCCTTCACATTGCAGGAAGCATTAAAAAAAAAAACAACAAACTTCTTCTAAGGAAAGGTTTATTCAGTATATTTACAGAATGTTAAGGGGAAAATAAGTCTTCACTGAAAAAAACCAAACCACTACATATCTTTTCTTAGTTTGGATTTATGGGACACGCATGCTATAGAATTAAAAGCAAAGGAGCACATCTCATCCTTAAAAAAATATCCATGAGCCAGCAGCATCGTAATACTTGAATCAAAATGTTTATTCTCACTATTTTTTTTTCATGAGCACTAATAATTTAGGTACTCAGCATCCCCCAGGGATCATTTAACATCAATAAAAACACATGTTATCTAAACGCAAGAGAGAAAAGACAGCCAATTATGTTTAACTGCAAAACTCCAGGCTAATGTTCCCAAATGGATGATTAGTCAAAAAGCAATAGGTTATTTTGTGACATTTTGCAGAAAGAATAACACTACTGTTTTGGGGTTTTTTTGCCTTTTAGATCAATCTTTCCTTCTAGCGTTATCAAATTAATGCATAGTTTTAACTCTGTATCTGTTTACTTACAAAACCAGTAGAGAACATAAAAGCCAAATTCCCTTATTTTCTTTTTTCTTTTCATTAGTAATACTATGAGCATTACTCATTCCAATTAATTGAATATCCATTTCAGATTATCATTTCTTCTCCTTCCCTGTCCCCTCCACCCAGTCCCATGGAGTATCAACTATTAATTTAATGATCTTCAGCCATCTGACAAAAGGATGCCACCAATGTACTTTGTTGACCAGTTCTGCTCTAGACTTGTAATTGCTTGGAAACACTCACTGCCTTCAGCCCTTTACATCAACATGATATAAACCAAAATGCCCTTACTGGAATTTACTTAGGCAAATAGGAAGCACTCAAGGTTAAGCACTATGTGCTGCAACGACCCACGGGAGTATCACAAGAAACTTTCTGAAGAACGTATTTCACAGGCACAGCTCTGTCAAAACAACGTCAGCTTCCAAAGCAGCAGATTAGAGTCCCACGAAAAGACTATTGCACATCAGAAAGTTAACTCTGGGTTACATTTAGCTGGCAGCACACCCCACCACACACCCACAAACACGGGCCATATCATTAGACAGATGAGAAGCAGACTAACGTCACAAATCTCGGGTCTGCAACAATCAATCACACTGGTTTCCAAACTTTGCTCAAGATGTAAAGGCAGTTAAACAAGCATTTCATTTTTGAGAACCTTTGACCCCAAGGAGGCACCTACAGGTCAGAATGAACCAGCTATTTTTAGGAAGATCTTTCTAACCAATCATGGACTTGACATTCATGTGGGTCCCTTGAGTTCTAGCTCTTAAATGTATTCCTAACAAACTATTACCTCTTATTTTGTTATAATAACTTCTGAGAAGTACGCAAAGCACCTGAAACTAAAGTGCTTATAAAATTGTTCCTCTCATCATTATCTGAGCCAGTGGGAAAAGGAGTGGGAGGAAGAAGCACATCCGATTTATACATCCGATGCTTTTTTGCTCCAGCAAGACCTTTCCTCGAAGTTATGGCACAGAAACATGTCTCCCCTGAGCTTTTATACCTGCAAGCAGTACAAAAACAAATGCACTTTTACTGGATGTCCAGCACTCTTTAATCCAAAGATGGGGCCTCTGAGGGACCTTTACCAGAACAAGTAAGCGACTCTCAGAATTAAGCGCTGGCACTAGACAGACCAGGATCCAGATGGTTTGATCTCATTCCTGGACATACTGCCACCTGTTATCTACATTTCTCATCAGAACATGTACATCTCATATTCACAAATACATGCTGACATATTTAAATGAGGCTGTTTTTCTGTCTAGATATTTGCCAGTGAGTCTCCCTGTTTTTTGTCATCATATGTCAGATAAAGCCATCCTCACGTTTGGGGATTCCTGAGGTTTTTCTTGAGCCTCTCAGCATTTACGTGTCCAATAAGATTGTTTCCATATCATTTCCTATCCCTATTCACCCTTTACCGGTTTAGAAAATCTATTGAAACTGCAGTCTCTTCTCCTTACCCAGGGAAGCACTGCCCTCGCTATGATGTTGCTCAACCACAAACCCTTACCCAGCATGTAATTGCAACTACACAGGTGTCCAGATCACCCTGCGCACAAATCACTGATCTGCAAACAGCTCTCTAACCCTGAGGTAAAGCTGAAGGTATGGGGTGGCCCCAGTGCACCCTGGGGTATGTGGGACCCAGCGCCAGAGGGTTGCCTCAGCCAGGCTCCTCCTTGCCCACTCAAAGTAAAAAGGGGTCTTGGTCCTCCTTGGTCATGGGGTTGAAAACAGGCTCCTCCTCCAAATGTGTGGTCTCACACATTTCCAAGCTTTTATTGAGATTCTCGTCATGTTTAGTGAGGCTAAAAATAACTTCCAGGGTAAGATATATAAACGTCTCAGCTGTACATCAAACAGTACCTAGCTTAGTAGCTACAGAAATAAAATTGGATACATGAACTCCAGTTGCTCAAAAAACAGACGCATTAACTTAACATTACTTGAAAATTCATGTTGACTGAGTAAATACCCTGACTAGGAACCTTCTTGGTTTTGCTTTTCTTTGCGGCTTGGGATAGAGGGCTGAAGGAGGACTGACTGCTAGTTTCTCTGAATATTTTGAATTGTATATAAATAACACATACAATCACATGCAAGCAACATATATAAATCTCCAGCTTCACTCTTACATCGCTGAAAATGCCTTTTTTTTTTCCCTTGCCTGTCCCGCTATGTAACGTCAATTAAATAATCAGACTCTTCTGGCCAGAAAAGCATGTGAGCCTGCAGTACCAATCAATAGCCTTATTATGTTTTAAGCAGCACAGGCTAGGAGACTTTCACATTTTCTAAGCATTGTGCCTCTTCTTTTAAAACATACTTTCATTATAGTAAAAATATATTATCCTTATACCATTCTCTTCTGTCATCTCTATATCACAAGTTGCTCACTCCATTGTATGAAAGTTTTTGGAAGAAGTTATATAAAAGATAATGCAAGTATAAAAATTATATTTTATTTTCCTCAGTGTGGGTTTTAAAGCAATCAGCCTTGCAATAAACAAGAGACTCTCTTGATAGGAACAGTCAGTATTTGTCAGGCATATTTCCTTAAAAAGAGTTGACTTGATATTAATAGCAATCTGTCGTTCTCCCTATCAATCAGGAATTGCAATCAGCCACAAACACACCCTTTAGTTCTCCTTCAATCAGGGAAATAGTTCAGAAACTCAATTGCAAGTATTTAATAAATTCATAAAAGGAAAAATCCATCAGAAACTGTTGGGACCACACTGATCCCTTTATTTAAACTAGGATTTTTCTTTCTCTGTGAGCAGCTTTGTAAATTTTCCGTGGGTCTTCATATGCAGCAGAGTACTAAGAGCCTAAAAATTTAGGGGTTTATGTTTTGGGAAGATTTTAGTTCACAGTTATTAAGAAAAAAAAAAAAGAATCAGTGTTGAAAATATTAGTATTTAGCACTAATGAAAATGTATGTCTCTTTTTTTCAAGCGCTTTCTGATAATGGAAAAATGGGTTACCTGTCAGCTCTTCCCAAACAACCTCTGCAACAAAGCACCAGAGCAGACTCTCCATTTCCCAACAGTGAGGTATCATTAAAAAAACACCATGAATTTAAAACCAGGAAGCTTCTTTTTTGAAGAGCTTAAGACATTAGCGAAACAGATTGTTGCTCCCAGTAGTATGTTTAAACAAGCACGGTACTTTCAAAATGTTACTGTACGGAACAGAATTTCACTTATGCATGTGTTCGTGATGCCTAATACCAGCTCCTGAAATGCCTTGCAGATTATTGTTCATTAACAAGGCGAGACTTTGTTAGGTATTACTAAGCCTCCAGTCTTAGTACCATATGCTTTAATTCCCCTATGGGAAATGTCATACAGGGACAAAAAACTCACAGCAGGTAAAACATTACACAAAACTTTTGGCAGTTCTTTAGTAACAACACGAAATAGTTTGGGGTTTGGGATTTTTTTTTTTTTTTCCCTAGGAAGATTATCTTAGAGCACTGTAATAAATTCATACTTGATACAACACATTCAAGAATCTGGAGAGAGATTTATTCAATTTGGCTGAAATATAAAGTAAAGTAACTATAACCTTGACTTAAAGTCATCTGAGATCCTTGGGAATCTTTCTATTGGCTCTAACTAGGTAAATCCATATTAATACTGATTGCATTGCAAAATTCTTGTAACGATCAGGAATATGTACCTACTACTTACAAGAAAGAAAAGCACATAACTGACAATTTTTAGATTGAGTTCTTGAAAACTGCCAGCTAGAAATGTTATTTTTAAAATATGGCTACCTGTAACATATTTTTTGTCTTCTAATTGTTGCCTAGTGAATCCACTGTTCTGGAAAAAAGCATCCAAAAACTCAGGTGTTACAGCTCTGGTGCTATAGGGGGATGTTATTATTAAATAAATTCGTTTTATTAGTGACATCACATCAGGAAGGCTATTCAGTATTCAGGCTAAAAGAGATGTTCTTCGGTGGCCTTGGAAGCAAGAGCAGAAGGAGTATTAAACTCTGAAACAGCCAAAAATTGAGTTTGGATAAACCATAGAAGACTAGCTCTCCAGAGGAAATGTGGAAGATGGGTTACAAAATGTGTGTGTATATGTATGTGTGTGTGTGTGCATCTAAATAGAAGACTTTGAGGCTAAATATTTATACTACTATGAACACCGTCATGTAAAGTTTTTCCCGTTTAACGCAAAATAAACATCTCTTCCTGTCAGAAAATTTGTACTAAGTATAAATTTTTCCTATACTTGATACTTCTAGAAAGCTACCAATGATCTTCCTACTTGTCATAATGTCTCTTTCAAGTACTAGTTAAATAAATACTCCAGAAAAGGTTTGGGGTTTGGGGTTTTTTAGTACTTTTGAGTGAAAAGATACAAATGCACCGTAGAATTGCCATTGAAATACACTTACAAGAGCAAGAAGTAAAAGCTAGGAAAGGAATTTTCATGTGAACCATTAGACCCAAGTAAAGTAGATTACATTCACCTTTTAACATTAAATATTAAATATTTTAACATTAAATACTAAATTATCAGACGAATACTGCTTTGATACCATATTAACTAACTGACTTTCTAAATGATTATTAAATTTAGCAAGAAATGTAAGTCTCACTCTTCAGGTATCAATACAAAATTATTCCAGCCTATCTTTTGGTTGGAACACATAGCATGCCCTTTATCATGCAGATTCTTCTGCATTGCACACAAATAATAGTATACTGCAAACTTAAGTCAGCAATGAAGCTGTTCTGATATGTGATGATGGTCATATTAATTTGAAAATACTTATAAAAATGCAATAATTTAAAAGATTAGTTTACAGGAGTCATACAGGATGACTTATTCTACTTAACAAGTCAAGTGTTTTAGGAAGTCATTGAGCTATTCTGCACTGTAATATGTCTTCCATGTATATTTGTCATCTGCTTGGCAGCTAAGAAGAAAACGTGTCTTTCTTTCCCTCTGTCTTTTCTCTCCTTGGCTCAGTGTATTGCAGCAATCACATATACTAACAATCATATATCTTTAAATATTCAAAACGTTTTTACTTCATTTTGAGACATAGCACCTGAAGTGCTGGATATAGGGTCACCATTAGGACATGTACCCTAGGCCTAAACTGGGAAAGTACCTGTAACCTGCCCCATTGTCACCAAAATGCTCGATCTTGATGACAGAAATAGCCAACAATGACACTTAATAAGCTTTGTAATACTCCACTGCAAGAAAATTTTATTCTTAGGTTGTTATTCTGTTGTTCTGAGGCAGGTAATGCCAGCTTCTGCAATCAGGTACTAAAGACAAGCCACAGGCGTATCAAGGTGATTGCCCCATATTCAGCAACACCTGAACTCAGAGGAACATTTTTTATTCCTTTTATCTATATTTTCCTGAGCATCATTTTGAAAATTGTCATACTCTGCTAGTTTATTTATTAAAAAAAAATTATCATTTTCTGTAAATGCTTCCTATAATAAATGTGGTGCTCTCTCTTGAAGGACAACATTTTCAAAAGACACAGGATGCAAAATAAAACATGGTGATTGAAGTCAGAATCAAAGCCAGTGAAGTCCAGTAAAATAGGATCTACATTTAATTAAATTGGATTTCTCATTCTGGAAGGGAATGATAAATAGCATTATTCTATTTTACAATGCTTTAAATCATGACACATTCGCATATTTATGTTGTTATCAAACATGTCTAGACATGGCTGCAATGAAGTTCTCTGTTTTACCTTTTAATTAGGGCTTTCTGCTCTGCTTTTTCTAACAGCTCTGGCAAGAGTAATTTGTTATGATGAAAACCAAATGTATGCATAAAAATGCAATTAGAAATTCACTGTCTTTGTAGGAATACAGTCTTCCAATTTAATAATAATGGAACTGAATTTGACTTATTGTTTGTAATTTCTGTTAGAGGGGTCAAATTAGTAATCTACTGGAAAAGTTACCAAACAGACAAACCAAGAAATTAATGACTGTTCTTCTGTAGAGTTAGCACAAAACAGCCTGTATTTTTAACATTGGACAAGCATATAGGCATGCATCAAAAGTAAAAAGAAATTAAAAAAGACACAAATGAAATATTAAGTTTCTATCAAATCTATACCTTTCATCACTTCACAAAATCATATAATTTTGTTTTATACACAACTTCTTCATACTGGAGATTTATAACTGTCCACTGCTTTTTTTCTCCTTTTTTTCTGTGTGTGCATGGTTTTTTTAAATCTTTTTTTTCCTTCCAAACCCCAGAGCAATCTTGGAATGGCCTAAACAAGTCTCCATCACCCTCATGCTCAATCCTCATTGACTCAGACTGACGATCCCAAGCTGAACCTTTAGACTTACAAAACAGAATCACACCTTTCAGGTGCAGACTGACCATCTCTCACGCTAAACCTTGCATCAGGCAACACCTTCCAGACTGTGAACACCAGGAATACTTGTAAGAAAAGGACTCCAGGAAAGGAAAAAAACTTTGATTCCTCCTGGAAAGGAAACAAACTTTGACTCCTTGCCTTCAAAGCCTGAGTCTTTTCAGATGAAGCTACTATAAAGGAACATTCTAAAAAAAACATGTTTCATAAAAGAACTCGATGAATTCAAATCTCTCAGGTAAAAAGAAACCAGATTTTAAGGTAACAGAAGTTTTTTCTTCACAGGCTGGGAGAGTTGGGGTTGTTCATACTGGAGAAGAGAAAGCTCCAGGGGGACCTTACTGCAGCCTTGCAGTACTTAAAGGGGGCCTACAGGATAGATGGGGACAAACTTTTTAGCAGGGCCTGTTGCGATAGGACAAGGAGTAATGGCTTTAAATTAAAAGAGGGTAGATTCAGACTACATATAAGGAAGAAATTTTTTACAATGAGGCTGGTGAAACACTGGCACAGGTTGCCCAGAGAGGTGGTAGATGCCCCATCCCCGGAAATATTCAAGGTCAGGTTGGATGGGGCTCTGAGCAACCTGATCTAGTTGAAGATGCCCCTGCTCATTGCAGGGACTACATGACCTTTAACGTACCTTCCAACCCAAGATATTCTATATTTGTCTGATTCTATGATTTTTCCTGTGGTGAGAGGAAAATTGGAGGTTAAAATAGGGTTGGGTTACCAAACTATGCAGGGAGGTTGTGTGTAGATTTGTCGGGCTTTGCTGTACAGTGGGTGTGTACCCCTGTGTACTTAACTTACCCCTGTGTCTACTTCAGTAAATGACAAGACGCAGATCACTTCAGGCCGATTCTTGAAAAAAGACCCCACAAGAAGGACTCAACTATGGAATATTATTCTCCGGGGCCACCTCAGCCAGTTTGCCATAATTTTTCCATTAAAAGAAGAAACTGCAAAGGCAAATATATCAGCCATTTTCTACCGGATATTTTAAGCCTTTAAAAACAAGATGAACACTCATATGGTGGCCAACAATTTAAAAAGTGACTGACAGTCCAGAGTGGGACAGTGTGGACCCAGTTTAAGCATCTGAAAATAGTGTGTGTACATATACCCACAACAGAAAGTGGTGGGGGCAAAAATGAGAAGGGTGATCTTCCCTCTGAAACAGGGAGCAGCTGGCTGTAATGAAGTAATTTGGAATGGAATTATATGGACTCTAATGGAAGTTCAAATGTCTCCACCATCTAGAAAAACCCGTATTTTGATATCAACATGTCAGCACCTCAAATGGAATCAGGCGCACACCACCTGTTCCTCTCCACATCTGTCATTGCTAAAATATAAAATACACTTATAAAAATTTGGAAAATTTCCCCATATTTTAACTTTTATAGGGGGGAGTGTCTGTGCGTGCATATGCCTCTATAAAGTGATCTTAAAGGAAAGAATGGGTTTGGCTAAATTTATTTAATAAACAGTGTGAAACCTTCATTGCTATTTCCTTGTCTTTTTCTTTATGGGAAGTGTTGCACTTTCAAAGATAACTAGAACATAATGAATGTGTTGCATTTATAAAGGCATGTGTCCTCATTTAGCTTGGTTTCAAGCTACAAAACCTTCATTTTTTACTCTAGGGCAGCTGTCTATAAAGGATAGCAGTATGTTTCTGCCAAAAAGCTAAAATTTCCTAGCCAAGTTTCTTCTGCCTGTGGAAGATAGGAGCAGAATCGCTGTTCTAGCAGCTTAAACCACCCACCTTTTTGGTGAGCAGAGCTTGGTAGTAATAACTTTAAGCTCTCTATCCATTTGTTAGATGCAGAAAATCATTCATTTTCCTAACAGGCAGGCAGTCATGTTGTTGTTACATATGGTTTTACGTCATCCAAATCTTTACATTTCTGTATGACTATTGAGACCATACATAGAACTAATCAAAATACGAAAAAGTTCATAAAAAATTTCAGGGTTTCTGGGCCTTTCAGTTTGGGGATTGGTGAGTTTTTAAGTCAAGAAAAAAAAGACAGCAGCAGAACAGTGTCATGGGATGAAGCCTACACAAAAGCAATGCTCGGATAAGTAAAACCTTGACTATATCTGCCCAGGTCTAACTCATTTGGTGATTCTGGTATGTGCTGGTAAAACACAGCAACATTCAGGCAATTGTTACAAGGAAAGCTTTCCAAGAAGCTCTTACTGAATCTGCCATTTTTTAATGGTTTAACTATGCATGGCAAAGAAATAAGGACATGTAGATAATTTTATATGCTAATAGCATGTTCAGTGATAGTAATGGCTAATTGGTTTTAGTTATGGCAAAACCCAAGAAAATTTGCATGGGGTAGCCAACAAGGCTTACGCCAACAACCTAGGTTGGAAAGCAATAACTGGCAAAAACAATAGTCCCTTGGGAATGCAGATGTCCAACAGCAAGCAGAAGGCTAAGCCTAATCCACCGTGCATAAAGACCTGGCCACCAGCCAGGAGTCAGACTCATCAATCAGCTGGAGCAAGTGTCCTCTTTCCCCAAGGCCATGGTGCTGGTCATTGCTATCGCTGTGCTGGAGGCATTTGTGGGTGTTTCTTGGGGTGTGTGTCGTGTGTGTAGAACAGAAATCATTATCCACATGGTGTACCCATCCCACTTCGCAAATTGCTAATAGATTTTAGGTTACTGAGTGGTGTGGTTCTGTTCTTTTGGCTACCTCAGCCCTAAATTCCTCCATGGCTGAATGTCTGGCTCTCCCTCTCTTTATAGCATTGGAACATTTACATCTTGATTCAGCATAAATAATTAATACTCATTAACACTACTGCATCCGTGGACAAGGGAAGACCTACAGATGTCATCTATCCAGACTTCTGTAAGGCCTTTGACACGGTCCCCCATGACACCCTTCTCTCTAAATTGGAGAGATATGGATTTGATGGGTGGACTGTTCGGTGGATAAGGAACTGGCTGGATGGTCGCATCCAGAGGGTGGTGGTCAATGGCTCGATGTCCAGATGGAGAGATGTCACACGTGGTGTCCCTCAGGGATCCGTACTGGGACCAGTGCTGTTCAACATCTTTGTCTGTGACATGGACAGTGGGATCAAGTGCACTCTCAGCAAGTTTGCTGACAACACTAAGCTGGGTGGTGCGGTCGATGTGCCAGAGGGATGGGATGTCATCCAGAGGGACCTGGACAAGCTAGAGAGGTGGGCCTGAGCAAACCTTATGAAGTTCAACAAGGCCAAGTGCAAGATCCTGCACGTGGGTTGGGACAATCCTCGTTATCAATATAGGCTGGGGGATGATATGATAGAGAGCAGCCCTGCGGAAAAGGACTTGGGGGTACTCGTGGATGAAAAGCTGGACATGAGCCAACAATGTGCGCTTGCAGCCTGGAAGGCCAGTCGCATCCTGGGCTGCATCAGAAGAACCGTGACCAGCAGATCCAGAGAGGTGATTCTTCCCCTCTACTCTGCTCT
>VYZM01018439.1:134688-157520 GCA_013398915.1 Dromas ardeola
GTTGTTCAGCCTGGAGAAGAGAAGGCTCCGGGGAGACCTTATAGCGGCCTTCCAGTACCTGAAGGCGGCCTACAAGAAAGCTGGGGAGGGGCTGTTTGCAAGGGTATGTAGCGATAGGACGAGGGGCAATGGTTTTAAACTAGAGCAGGGTAGGTTTAGATCAGACGTTAGGAAGAAGTTCTTTACAATGAGGGTGGTGAGACACTGGCACAGGTTGCCCAGAGAGGTGGTGGAGGCCCCATCCCTGGAGACATTCAAGGCCAGGCTTGATGAGCTCTGAGCAATCTGATCTATCTGAAAAAGTCCCTGCTTACTGCAGGGCGTTTGGACTAGATGACCTTTAAAGGTCTCTTCCAACCTAACAGATTCTATGATTGTATGATTCTATTGACAGTAATTGAATATTTCATGTCTGTGCTCTATTAAGATATTGCTGTGGCACCAGAGCTCTATGTTCAAAACCCAAGCCTCACCCCCTTCCTCAGTCCAAATTATAATATTCATAGCATGATACAAGACTGGAGATCAGATAAATTTGCAAGGAGAGAATATGCACTGTATAATTATAAGGTGAAATGGATTCAAAGGTGTGTAAAATACAGTAGGAAAAATCAGTTTTAATAATACATATACTTTTCTTATTAGTTTGTTATTTATAATTCAGCAGGGTTAATTATTCTTTTGCCTCTTATAAGGCTAAATAAAGATTCTGAAATACAAGAGTAAAAGGTGAAAACAAACTTGTGTATAAAGCTGTTTGACTTTTATAAACTTTACAGGTTATATATCTGCAGACCAATTGAATGGCAGTTTTAGTTGCTCATTTGTTTAGTTTTCTGTAAAAAGAAAAAAAAGGCAAAAGACAGTCAAATTATATTCAAACACGGCAAAGCCCCTAGAGCACAGATATTTTGTTCAATGCATGACACTGGAGACACAGCAGTGACTTAAGAAACTATTAATGAAGCACTTCTTTTTCAGTATCACTTTGGAGAAAAATGGAGGTAGAATAAAGTGAATTGATAAACCCAGATAATGTAATGAAATTATTTCTTTCTGCTACTGGAGACAACACTGACTTTACTGATCTCTGGCTGGTCTGCAGTCCACAGTCCTTCATGATCCATTCAGAATATATGCTTTGCAGTATATGCTATCAAATAAAAAATATTAACTAAGCAATTTATGATGTGCAAAGTTTTCAAGCTAAATTTCAATATAATTCAAGCTAATTTCAATATAAATGAATAGGTCAGAGCTGATGAAGTCTAAATATTCCAAAATAAAACAAAATACATATTTTCCATGAGTTTTTCATGAACATGTGGAATTGGGAGGCCAATTTTATTACTAACTTCTTTTGAATAAAGTACTCCAGAGCATTAGACAATTGGACTTTTTAAGTATGTCTCAGTAAACAAATGGTTTGGTTGAGTAATCTCAGCCTTTATACTGCCCCCCTTGAAATCTTATTTCAGAAAAATTAAAAAAAGATTTTTCAAGGACTGGAGAATTTAATAGATTCATAGAGTGGTTTGGGTTGGAAGGGGCTTTCTGTTTTGTAAAGCAAAATCTGTAAAGCAGATTCATTGTGTGATCTGGGGTGGAAGTTGTCATGCACCGTCCCTGTCTGTACAGTACTTGCTCTCCAAATACGGTAAAAGGAACAAATTGTAGTCAGCTCTTTATAAGGATCTGAAGATCTACCAACCTGAGAACTGAAGGAAGTCATTACACAGCAATGAGTAAAGGAATAAACTTTTGTTCCTGATAGAAGAAACATGACAGCCAAGGCAAGGCGTGGGTGTGGAAGCTTAGCAACCCAAAAGAGAGCGGTAAGGCAGACACATAGATAACTGCAGCTGGGATATATGCATTTTAAGTTGGTTCATTTGCATAAGCCCTCTTTCCTTCTGTTGCTTCAGACTCTTTGAACTGGTTCAAGACTTTAAATAAGTATCTAACCAGGCTGTAAGGAACATATCTTGGTGGTGCACCTTTATGCAGTAACTTCCCAGACGCAGACACCAATAACCATTCACACTTATTTTAACAATAGTAACGCCAGGTCACAATCAAACTCAGAGCTGCACTGTGTAAACACATGGTAACAGGTAGTTGACCATATGGAGTAGGGACTGTCAAAGTAAAAGACAGCAGTGTGTGTCTCTGTCTTGCATATGTTCAAGGTTACAATGCAAGTGAGCCAAGAATTTAACCCAGTTCCCAAATTTCTGAATCTCAAGCAAGCTCTTTAAGTATTGCAAAATTAAACTTTCCTGTGCCTATGCAGGTATCCGAGCAGATAATTAGAAAAAGGAAGAACTGAACATAACAGCTTCTTCTGATATTTTTAAAATTCACCTTCTTTATCCTAGACAATTAAGAAAATCAGTACCTCAATTCATAATTGGTAGGTTGTACCATTCAAATCACATCTACATTAAATTTTACAGCAAGTAGGGTTTTGTTGTTTTGTTTCGTTATTCTAAAAAAAAACCCAAACCCTAAAACATCTTAAGTACCGCGTCCAATATGTTCTACAAGGAGGTGCAGTCCATCTTGAAAAGATGCACTCGGATTTCCATATAGATGTTTCAACTCCCTTTCCTCCTGGCAACACATGCTGTGCATGCACAATATTGAAATTTAACAGTAATATGCCAAAGCATTACATTCCCTAGTAATTCCTTTGCAACAGTGAGATTTGTCTACTTACTTCTTTGGCATAAATCTCTGGCATTAATGTTTTTTATAACAAAAGAAGCAGCAAGAAAAGAGCCAGTTTGAGCCTCTAAACATCATGTATTTCCAATGCAGAGTGAACTTATTTCTAACTCATTAAAACTGACATGGTGTGCAGGATCTGAAGGATGTGTTGGCAAACGACGTTCTCTGAAAGTTGAATTTGTAATAAAAGTTATTTATGAACTTGCCACAGACCAGCTCTTGTAGTAGCATGAACTGTATTCTCAGTCAAAAAATTTCACTGATACAGTTCTCCACAAGAAATCTCTCTAATGTAAATGTCTTTGTCAGCATGGGGGGGCAGGAAGGAAGGAACATGACAAACAGGAGCTTTCAGTTATCACAGCCCTCAAGAAAAACACGGAAGGCAGAAGGGTTTTTACACACACAGTCAAGGAGGAGAAACTAATACTCAAGCATACAAATTGCATGAAGATGTTGCATACCTAACTGCAGTAGAGTAATTCTAAAATTAAAGGTAGGTGGAAAGCATAAATTTAGGGTCAGAAGAAACAGATGTACTAACACTATGCTTTAGTACTTATGCCAAAACCTACAGAAACATATAGCTAAGAATTCATTGACGATTTACATCAGGTCCGACAAAGGCATTTTCTCATCCACCCACCGATTTTCTTTGACTGCTATGCAGCTTAATTTAGTGGAGCTCCATTCCACTTTTTCATTTCTAAAACCCCTTCCAAAGGCATCACTGTTCAGTACTGCAAAGATTTTGTAATTTTGCTTAGTTCAGGCAAAGAGAAAAAGGAAAGTTTTCCAAAATGCATCCTAAGTAACGTTTACCTGCAAGAAATTCAGAGGCAACTTCCCTACTGATCTTCACTGGAAAAACTAACACAAGCATTGTACATTAAAACTACATGTAATGACAACTGTGAGCAGTTACTGCTTACTTTTGTTTATAGGGTAGCATCACCAAATCTATCAGAAACCTAATTAATCGCAGACAAATAACAGGATTAAACCTCTCCTCCTTCTAGCTTCCAGTCTTCACTTCAGTCTCTGCGAGCCAAACCCATTCTATTATTACAGCAACAGCTCTGATTGTTCTGAGCAGCTCCAAGTATTTTTCAGGAGGGAAGAAAGTAACGAGACTCTCTCTCCCGAATTTCAAATAGTTTTCTTTTATTAACATGGTTTGAGTTGCAAACGTTTGTGACTCCCTGGTTCTGACTTTCAGTTTATAAAGCCCAATGATTAAAAGCGCATCAGAGTAACCAAAGCAAGACAGCAAGTTGATATACTTGCTAGCAGCAGGGCCTCAGGGAAGCTGTTTACTCAGGTCCAGTAAAAGGAGGAAAGTACTGAGCTCCATTTTCTTTAAATATCCCAGAGATTATCCTAGCATTCAGCTAGAACTAGAAGAGTAGTAATACTGGTTAAAGTTCAACAAATACGTTTTTGTGTCGTCTTATGACAACAGGAAGTTAATTTTTACCTTTTTATGAGTTGGAATATAGTACATAGGCAGACATAATATTGTATCTGAGATTGTCAGCTAAAACAAACTGAAGACATTAAATAGAGCAGGTGATGTGGGAAACAACTGTGTATAAATATGGACAGGCGAGTGTAATCTAATTGGCTCTTTTCTATTTGTGACTTTGCAGGGACAATATACAGGCTTAGATAAAACCTTTTTTCCATTCTGTGCCTCGTGTGTAAAATTCAGATTGTGATTTCCTAAACTTAGTACAGCATCCCTCTGTGTAGGGAAGGAAAACCAGTAAGTGGAAATTCTTGGTTTTATGTTTATGTATTTCTTCAGATTAAACTGACCTTCTCAACAATGTGAATGTCACAGCTACATTCCTTTTCTAATAATCTCTTGCCAGGAGGTATTCTTATGCACCCCTGTTTACATAAAAAAAAAAAAAAATGCCATTTTTTCCTCACAGTGTTTGTTCTTTTTCCTCCTCCCCTTCTTGCTATTATTGTATTGATTTACTGGGAACTTAATGGAATTTCTGTATCTATCTTCTCTTTAGTTAACACATTATTAGCTCCTTCATCACCAGGCAGTAGATCGCACATTTTTACTTTCATTGAATACCTGCTTGAATGCAACCGTAGCTTTTTACAATAAATACTTCCCAGAATCTGTTTGGCCAGCTGTCCTTGGTTGAGAAGTGACGTTTTCATAATGTGATTTTTACATCCTTTGCAAAAATCCAATACCATAACTAATACAATCCAACTGCCCAAAACAATAACCCTTTTTTAAAGGCTCATTTCTGAATGACAGTTTGTGGGACTACCCACAGTGTGTTCTCTTACCCACTAAAGAATACTCCTCTGCTAACAACATGTGCAGGAATCCTGAAGGAGAGATTCAGCTCGTGGAAGGATAAGGCTGTATCCTGCTCTCCCAGGGCTACGGATAGGAGGAGACCCTGTCTGTAAGGCAAAAAATAGCTACTCTTTGGATTCCGCAGCACTCTTAGTGGCCAGCGTCCCTGGGGGACCATATGACCCACTCAATGGCTTCCAATCCCCTAGACTCATTTAGAGATAGAAACTGTACCTTTTTTCCTATCAAAAATATCTTCACATCAGACTTTTTGTTACCATAATTACTGTATCTTGGTGTATGCTATTCATCAGGAATTAATATAATCTGTGAATCAAAAGGTCATGAGAAATCAATTTATTATGAGATACAGTCTATTCTGTCCAAAGTCAGCTCTGCATACATCTTGCCTGTTATTTCGTATCGATGAAAGAAAGATTGTTAAGATTTTATCATTCTTATGAGCTTTGACTCTTTCAAGATTTCAGCGTTGCTACACCAACGGGGAAAAAAGGCAATTTTAAACATTACCCTCTGAAAAAACTCTGTAAGACAGGCAAATGAAAACAGGACTTTTCAATGGCTTCTACACAACATAAGAAATACATATTTGAAAAGACATATGCACAGAGCCCATTCATTGCACAGCTATGCTACATAAAACTCAAATTCATAGGCAAGACATATTATGACACACATGTTCAGAATGATGTGAACTTACATTGCATGTCAGGTTATTTGGGCACATACTAGTACAAAAAAGTTGCAGCAAATCTCTGTAACTTTCACCTGCAACAAAATGAGCTTTATTAGCCGATTTAAAATTCTATGCAAATACATTCACCCTCTTTTTACTATCATCATGAACTGCATATCCATTGAGATAAATGGCCAAAATAATTTTACACAATAAGAGTTATTAAAGCTTTTTATGCTTCATTAATTTTTCCTCATCATTAAACATTTTCTACTATTTATATTGTAACACGGGTATGAAATATGTGTACGTATAAAATGTTTTATTCAAATATAATGTTTCTGAGAAGTGCCTGCTTTTTGAATAGCAGTTTGCCTTTCTGATGTTGCCCCAAAAAAACCAATAATTGTTCCGAAACACAAATATATTGATTCAGCTCTTGTGCTGATGTGGACCACAGAAAATACCATTTAATTTTACCCCATTCTCTTTCTTCTAGAAGCTAGTGTATCCTTGCCAAAATGCAGCAGCCTGCACTATCACAGGGAAATTGAGAAGAAAGGCAGTGTGAATCATAGCTCTCAGGAAACATTATGGCAGCTTTCATAATGAGAGGTATGTGTATTTAGAGACAGAAGTTGAATTTTTGATGCAATTTTTTTACCTCTTTCGTGCTTACTTTATGATTCACTATTTGCCAGTTGTTCTTTGAGCTCCCCAGTATTATCTCTGCTCTTTACCAGTGTTTAAAAGTTATAGGCATAAGAATAGGGGCTATAATTAATATCAATTATTTAATTTTAAAAAAATCGAACACCCATTAATAGAAGTACTTTCATTTGTACACTAAACCAATCAATGAATGTGCTGATGGGGGGGAGGTGAGGTGGGGTGGTGTAGGATAATTCCTTGACTGACTCTGCAGTAAATATTTGGTTGATGATAAATAATTAGCTACATGTCAGTTGGGGAACTGAGTTTTTATTCCACACCATTTCCACCCCCTCTATTCTTGATTGTTACAGAGCACTCCTCCCCTCACAGCAAGCTGCTCCTCATGCTGCTTGCCCACGAGCGACAAGCGCTGATCTGAGCAGCGGTTCCTACTGAGCTGAAAGGACCTGCCCGATTTTAAATTACTTCTATCCGAGTAAGGATTATACGACACTGAACATGATTTTTTTCCCTTGCTCCAGGAAGAAAACCCTTACCGATGGGTACTAGCAGTCCTGACACCCCCCCTTTCACCTCCTGCACCCTGCCAGCCGCCCCCCTACACACACAGGTAACCCTCCATGGGCTGCTCCGCTAGGGCCTGCTACACAAAGAGACACCAGAGCATGCTCATTTTGCAATATAAAGCAGTTATTTACAGTTAATCACTGGTATAAAAGAGTTAGGCACCAGTTAATACACACGGAGCAAGCGGGGGGCAGCACCGCCCCGTCCCGCAGCAGAAGCCTGCAAAGCGGGAAGGGCTGAAGGGCCACCTGCCCGCGGCCCGATTCCTCCTCTGCCATTGACCCCTGCCCACGTCCCTGTCTGTCCCTCTCATCTGCCCAAGCTCCTGCCGGTTCCCCCTCGGCCATTTCCTCCCCGGCACCTGTGAGGCTACCTTCCTGGTGGCCCGGCTCTGCTCTCCCAGGGCTGATGCCCCCCCAGCTCCGCCATGGCCATGCAGGGCTGGGCCTGGGCCCCAGCAAACCACCAGCAGCTGAGCCCCAGGGGAGCCGGGCACACACAGGCCGAAAACTGCAACACACCAACAACATCTCTTTTTCCATCCCTAATTACTACTATTTTGATCCTTAAATGGCAACAGCGACGTGTTGTCCTTTCCTCCCTGAGCACATGCGTTCTCCTTTCATATGCAGAGGGAATTAGCTGAAGGGCTGTTTTTTCTCTCCCCACTTGCATGACGTAGACTTATCCAGTGAATTTCAGGCAATTGGGTTTTCAAGTAGCACCATATTAAAATACTAGACCTGTGGGGTGACTATAATAAATTCCTTTCGGTGCATACAGGAAAAAAACAATTTCTGTATTACAGTCATAGAGAATGTATATTAATTTCCATTTAAAAGCAAACAGCTAAGATCCCTTTCAACTGATCTGAAGCAAATTCTGACTGGCTATGTTCGTATGCCCTTGTCGGAAAACATTTGAATAGTTACTCAGTTTCAAAGCCACATGATGAAAGAGGAACATCCACAGTCGAGTTTCCATGATTATTCCGAGAGGCCCATTCTCCAGTCATCAAAAAGAACCATTTCACTGAACATTATTGTCTAGGCAAGGGCTTCAACTACAGTTTAGCACGAACATATTTATTAGTATCACGGTATCTCATAAAATAGAATTCTCAGCACCCCATATTGTAACTGCAATAAAAACAACGATGCATGAGAATGCATGCACACAAACAGTATGTGTGACTGATTGAGACTATCAGGGTGCTTTTACATTGCACATAAGCACAATTTAAGGAAGATCTGACATTTTCCTGATTTTGTTTTGCCACTAGGCTTTCTTTCATTCCTAAGAGACTGGTTTTACCTTTCCCAACATGAGGGTATTTGAGGATGTCAGCAACATACAAATAAACGTGTTGATAAATTCACCATAAATACCTTTTCTTCTTGGCTTTTCATGCAGTAGTGAATTTAAGCAGATTGCTAGTCTGCCCGGATTAGAGGAAGACAGCGTAACGGACATTTATGCTTTCCAATACTTAATCTTCTTACTGATTTCATGATCCCTAATGTTATAAAGTTGCTAGATATTGATCCCCGAAGACACTGCACTGCAATGTTGATTAAAAAAGGCTAAAGGGAAAGCCAGTATTTACTACCAAGAAGGCCAGGATATATATGAGTAACATTTTTATTTTTGATGCTTAGTAAATCTTATTTCTTAGTTTATTGTCCTAAATTATCTCAATTCAGTCCACTGCAAATATTCTCTATGAAAAATATAGCATTCTTTTTTTAAAACTGCAAGGTTGTTGATAGTTTGCTTATTTAGGATCCCACTGATGACAGATTTGAACTTCGTGCTTCAAAGCTCTACAGTTGTTAAAAAAGTAAACTTTTGGCTTCCCCTCTCTTCCCAGTCAGGCTTGAGACATTTTTTCCTGCATCATCTTCTCTGGAACGACAAAGTTATGAACTATCATTAAAAAAATCACGCTGATATAGACGCTCAGCATGGAAATTTTCAGTCTGAACACTTGAAGCTTGGCAGTGTCACAAGCATTTGAAATCAAAGAAGAAATTAAGCATTTCCTTGATACAGAGAAATTACTTATCTTTTAAACAAAGTCATGCATCTTTTAAAAGCTAGCCACATTTAGCCCTGGTCATTTTTCACTATGATAGCCAGGAAAATAAACCTTTCTTGTTGTGATAGTTCAGAAAATAGTTGCATCAAGACCAAGTATGAAGAAATTTACTGCAAAAATATCTGGTGGTCCGTGCTAAAAATGCATAATAGTCTCATCACAGCTGAAGAGAACTTTTGCATATAGTGCCTCATGTAGACAGTGGTCTTCTCCAAGTCAAACTCTATACAAATGTGGAAGGCAAATGATTCAAGGTCCATACAGTCTGTTCCTACTCAACTCTTTCCAGTCACCTTTGAACTTCCTTGCTAATATCAAACACATTTAAAAGAATAGCAGAACAGTAAGAGATTATTATTTTCCATGGGAATTTGCAGCTGTGTAGTGAATAGACATGCAGATTAGGAGAAACAATCATTTTGACAGCTGTAAACCAGTTAATTAGGAAACGTACAGCACACCAGCCAGTCACCTTGTATGCAGGGATGTCAAGGCCTGTCTTATCTCTTGTGCAACAAAGGAGCAGGAGGTTAGGTTATTCTTTGGGAAGGTTTGAACAAGGGAGACAGGATACCAAGCTCCACATATTTTCCTTCTTACAAAACCACCTAACCGTATGCCACATCATGCAGAAAGTTGAACAGCACAGAAGCCACTTCCAGTGCATTTTTATCACTTTGTATTTATACCTGTATCACATTCACATCAACAAGATATTGTATCACACTACTTAAAGTCTCCGTGAGTCAGTCAGAAGTATCACTTCTTCCCCCCTTTACACACTTCATTAAAAGGTAGTTTATCTGAATAGAGTCTTCATAGTTTTATATAACTTGATAACTCCCTACAGTCTTGGGAGATGGCATTCCAGAGCTACCCCTTATTTGAAGTAAGAACGTTTGTATGGTACTTCAAGTCATGAGAAAATTAGGTTTCTGTCTATAGAGGTTGCCATAAATAATGCTGAATTCACTTGCCATTCTATGTTGCAGAATATGGACTAAAAAGAGCACAAAGACTTTTGGGGGAGGACGTTACTGCAGGATTTATGGGGAGAACAGAATTGCACAGGAACAAAGCAGCAGGATGGGAGATTCAGAAAGCTGCTGTAAGCACAAAATCATTTAGTGTTGTATTCTGCAGAGTCCACAGCAACTTCAGAGACTGAATAATTCACAGACACAAGGGCCTCTGGACAGCTGTCAAAATAAGTTCACACAACAATACAGGATCACAATCTATATGGTTTGTTAGGTCAGTATATGATCAGTCTGTAACACATTCTTGTGTGTCCAAGCAGCCCTTATTGGCCTGCGTTTCCCAGGCCAATTGGCTTGAGTGAGATGTGTGTTCTGTAGTCTTACACAGACACGCTCTCTGATCTTGAGGCTGCTCTATTTCAAGTTATTTTTTTGTTTATTTTTTTAAAAATGTCAGATTGTCATTCAGCTGGCAGGACTGCAGGGATATCTGCTGTGTTCAGTAAAGAAAAAGCAATCAATGTGTTAAGACCCTTTTATTTTCTTCAGCACAAAACATACCTCTGAAGATGTACACATTGGAATAAGTACCTGAAAAGATAATAAAGCACCTTCTTTGTTTCCAAACAGAATCATCAACGTTCTTTTGACAGAGATGTCAAAAAATTCACTGCATAGATCAACACTGTTAAGAATTTGGCAAAGAAAATTTATCTGGATAATCTGCAAGAGTAATATAGTAGCAGCCTTTTCAGTTTGAGCTTATGAATTCCAGTTGCACAGATTCAAAGGTTACTTGCTAGAGAAATGTAACTACAGATATTGACAGTTATGCATGCCATAAATTTTAAATAGCTGGCTGCTTGGAAAGAGTTATTTACTAAAAATGACCAGAGGCCTCTTCTATAACTTCCCCTCATAAAATCAGACCAAATATTATTTGAGATCTTAGATCATACACAGCACAACATATAGTTTTTTCATTAATCAGCATCCAACATTAAGGCAAAGCAATGGCTTATGCCACTGTGCCTGCAATTCCCAAAGATAACTAAACAAGATATAGTAGTATATTTGTATTTCACATTAATCCATTGTAATGGTTTTATGATATGCTATAATCTCTACAAACACATTTTTATAAATTTGGTTTTAAACAAAGAGTATTGATTTAATATCATCTTTAGAGGAACAGTGAACACGCTTTTTTCCTTTCCTCTCTGACCACACTTTACTAACATCTTAAGAGTAAAATACACAAAAGTAATAAAGAATACATTATTATTGTAATTTCTTCCAGTTAATCATTCCATTATGCTGGACATTCCTATGGCTGCTTTCAGCCACCTACCAAACTGAAGTCAGGTATGTGCCCTTAAGCTCACAAGGAATAAAGGAAAAATCGAGACAGTTGTAAACAAGAGTTAGCATGACAGGACTCCACCTGCGCAGAGCTTAGCAAGAGGTGTGGATAGCCATCACAGGCTCAGAAATACTACCTGTGAATATTAGAAGGAACAAGAACAAAATAACAGGAGCATGGATCAGAGGGCCTTTGAAGATGCTGATACGCTGTTGGGCTAAGTTTCTGTAGTGGCACATTGGGAGACTTTCTGAACGAGAAAGCTCGCTCTCTCTCTCTGTTCAGACAAACAAGAACATGTGTACACATTTTCATAAACAAAGAGAATTTCTTCAACAAACTTGGATTACGGGTTTTTTAATCCAAGTAGCCATGAGAAGTCTAGTGCTGTCATTATGTCATTTTACGAAACAAAAATAGGAAGGAAAAGTAATTCTTGCCTAATATGTGCCCTTTTCACTTTCATTCTTGAATGAATTGCATGACTTTTGAGTATAAACAGATGGGAAATCAAATTGTACATCAATGACTTGTTAGCTCAAGCTTCCAGCAAACAGCTTATTGCAGAAGTTTGCCAAAAACTAAGAGAATTTGGATGCTGCTCGCTTTATCCTTTATCCTTGCCCTGCTTTAAAGTGACAAAAAGTTCTTTGCCATCAAACACCAATAAAATTAGAACACTGACCCCAAGAATATCCATGAGACTGAATAGACTGTGGATTTGAAACAAGTATGTGCAAATACTCTGTAACGCCAAATTACTTATATAAAGAAAGCCTCATCCTGTTATAAAGACTACTTAAAACTGGCTTATAACATAATTGTACCTTGTCCTCTTTTTACTTTAGTGCTCATTGGGGTCACACTTTACAGCTAGCACGTAAAAGGTTCTTTTCTAGTATATTACAATGGAAGAGAAGCTGTTAAATAAAAAGAAAAAAACACTTTTTTGAATGTGTATGTTAATTGTATTATACTTCACCTACATACTATCAAGTAAATAGAACGAACATTAGCAAGAGCAGTACAGATTTTATCGAAGCAGCAGCCTGTAGTGCTTTATAGTTCTGGTTCACATGACCTTACACTTCACTAGAAAAAAAAAAATCCAAAAAATATCAAGCATCTTTTTCTGTGAACTAGTGAAAGTCATCTCATACTTATCTCTTGTGCATCTTTTGTATGTGAGAAAAAAAAAAGTTGAAATAGCTCTTGGCCAGTCAAAAGAATTGTAAAACTTCATGAATTCAAAAACTTCCTAAAAGAAACAAGCAATAATAAAACATTTTCAAAGACATACTATATAACATCGAGAAAAAGTTTGATCTATATTCAGCTTGAAGGATTTTTTGATTTATTTTAAACATCAGTTAAATGCAGCTGGTCTTGGAAATCAGTCAGCTAAATTAATATTTATTTTTATTTCATTTTGAGTGAGATGTAGACATGTCCAGACATAGATTTGGAAGCAGGATGCCAAGGGATGCCTTTGGACAGATGTTTATTCAAACTGGAGATATATTATTTCGTTCCTCACCTGTAACCTCATCTGTCCCCGCTTGCACTGAAGAAATGCATTTCCTTTGGCTGAGTAAGATAAATATTTGAACAGTGGTGTTTTCAGAAGAGTGAAGACAAGGATGTTACAGGAACAACTATGGAGAATGATGAGGGTTGATAGGGCAGGGGATAGAGTACAGAGCTGCGTGTAAAACATGGTGGAAAATAATAATAGTGGTGATAACAGTTTTCTTAAATATCCAGGTAATCTGCCAACATTGTTGCTATTAAAAGAATTTTTTCTTGAAACAGCTAAAAAGAATCCAGTACCAATGAGCCTTAGCATACCATCTGCCGATCTTGACATTTCAAAGTCTTCCTCACATATTTTTCTTACAATTGACAAAACAGGACTTTAGAAACCAAATGAGAGACAGAAAAAATAATTTATGACCTAACTGTGCCCTTGCAATCTACTTGCAATCACTGTCCATGCCCTTCATTTTTGTTCTCCCTTCCTACTGGTATGTGCAGTGATATTCCAAACCACAAATATTTCTGTAAATCAAATTTCAGTAGGTATATTGCTTATTTTCCCTACCTAATCCCACATGATGGGAATGAAAGAGTTGCAAGGATTAGAAGTTAGAGAACCACACAGATAGGTACAAAATCAGACTTTAGGACAGTCTTTTCTTTTTTACATCTTGTCGCTTTGGAAATACTCTTTTTTTCTTTCTCATACTGATAATAAAAGGTGAAGATAATGCTCAAGACATTAAAGTCACAGGAGTAAGAGCTAATACAGCTGCACTAAATCACCTATCACCTTTGTTCTGTTCACATTTTTGTGTCCAGTAGATGACAACTGACCAGCGCACAGAGTCACTGCATTTTAAAGAAGACACAGTACTAGCAGTTTAGAAATGTCAACTAAACCTTCGTAAGTTATATTTCACAGTAACAGGGCAACCCAAGAGTGCTCTACAGTGTTTATGGGTTACCTCTTACTGTATTGGTCTGTTCTCTGTCTCCTGAAGATGTTCGTAGTCTGTTGGAACAATGAAAAAGGAAAACATAGTGCCTTTTTGTTCAATAACTTATTTGGTAGCACAGTTTCGCATTTTTTTGTCCCCGTTTAAAATACAGACAAAACGGTGGCAGAGTTCTCTTTGTATAATATAAATCCTTTAAAAAAAAAAAAGTATGCTAAAATTTACAGCATGCTAACTTGTGCATAATAATCAGGTTTCAAGCAGAACAGAATTAAAAAACAAGCAAACCAATAGAAAATTTAAATTTACAATGATGTTTGCAGGAGCAATCAGAAAAGTACAATTAGAAGTTATGAACAACCTACTTAGCATAGTATTTAATTCTATTACAACTTGGGTGCAAATCTGTGTTTGAACAAAAAACCCATAGAGATATCCCCAGATGAGAATCTCCCTCCCATTTATATATATTTATAATAGCATGTACATTCAGTTCAAATTCACAGACGCAGAGGACTACATGCTATTTAAAAGAGTGGGGAAAAGGAATAGCAAATCTCTGCCCCCAACAATGTCCGTCTGTTACCTACAGGGAATTCTTGAAGGCTTGTAGCCCAACTTGCATTAAACACATCAAATGTACCAGCTGCTGACTCCTTCCTGTATCTTTTATTCTATAAAGATACAAATAAGCTATGTTATGTCCTTATACTTTGCCCTATCCTCCCCAGTTGAACATTCTCTAGACTGGGTCACCGAGCATTTTTAAACAAAAATGAAACCTGTCATTCTTCTTGAAAAGAAAAGGTTCATCAGTTTTTAATCAACCCTGATCAAAATAATCAAAAGCAAAATGTACCTCAGCTCCAAAAAATTTTCACATTTTCCTGTAGGAAATTATTGATTTGTCATTTTGAAGTGACCTACCAAACAAAGAACATTTATTTATCTGAGCTTGATTGCTAAGGAAATGATGCCAATGTGATTACACTGAATCACTGCTGCCTCTCTGCATTCGTGAAAATCCTTGAATAACTTTTGAGACAGTTGATGACTGCAAACAGATTTGACAAAAGCAACAAGGAGACCCAATGGCTATCGGGATCTTGCAACTTTATGGAAAAAGCCGCTGCTAAAGTGGGGGAACCCTATACAATTCCTGACTGCAGAAAAACATTATTTGCAGCTCCTGTTTTCTTAGACTGCAAAGTCAAAGGAGGCCTTATGTAGCATTAGCTCACTTACTCTTATGTCCCACGGTCTGATTTAGTTTTTAAAATTTAAAAAAAAATGGGGGTGGGGGCTGGGGGGGTGTGTGTATTTTATTTTAGCATGTAGAAATAAATATCCTGTCTTACTGAGAACCGTTTAAAATTTAATTTTACTGTCAGTTTCAGTGGTTTGCTTTGTTTAGAAACAAATGAAGACTGTGAAATACCAGAATTTTCTTTAAATAAGTGGGGAGAAAATCCAGGCCATGTTCTGGTCTTTAAATTTAGAGTTGCAGAAAAGCTGACAAGAGGAAACAACTTTAAAGCATCAATAGGCAGTCACAGCTGGGGGGAACCCTGTTCTTGCATTCATATCAGCTTGTCTGACCCAAGTAGGCTCAAAGAACCACGGGGGTACAGAGGTAACACAAAGCCAGATATAACTCGAGACCTCATCCACCAAGTGGTGCCCGCAATATGTATATGATGAATGAGACAGCTGCAGCTCTGTCCGGGATCTAATCTGACATGTTTAAAAGTAGTAATAGCATTAGCAGTGAAGATTAGAAATATTCAGAATTATTAATGCCTGACAAGTTGAATTATAAATTGCTCCCACATCCTAAGGCACTATAACAACTACGTCAATCAAAGAGTGAATATTTAATACATCAGATAAGAAGTGATGTTTCAGACATTTGTTTTAATTTGAAAGCAAGCTCTCAGTGTTCAAAGCTTTCAAGACACTGTGCTAACAAATATTCTGTTTTCAACCTTTTGCAATGCTAGAAAAAAATTACAAAAAGAAATCATACTCTGATTGATACTGTCCTTTAGAAGTAGATGATAGATGACATAATACTAAAGGGAATCTCAGGAATGCAAGATGGACCCTACAAAGCTATTAAAATGAAAAGTTAATTTATTCAGAATATTTGGCCATGTTCCTTACCTACTCATAGCTCTTATGCTTCCGAAGAGTCAAATGCTGTTGTGTTGTTTTGTTGTTGTTTTTTTAAAAAAGCAACTACTTTACATACAAATTATACAAACTGGCAATTATTTTCTATTCTGAGATATGACTTTTTCATCTAACCTTTTTGGTTGATGCTCTAGATAGCATGTAGCGAATAGAACTTTTCCCCAAGTAGTAAAATAGATTTACCATAGATTTTACATAGATTAAAAACATCTAACTGCTAACTGGTTTAGTTTTAAATTCTGATTATCATTTATTTATGTCTCCAATTGGACAGGACATGTTCAGGACTCAGAAGAGCTACCTGCCAGGAAAGACAAGATCACGAGTGCCAGAAAAATACCTGTTGATTAGGTAGCTGAACGGTGAGGAACCTTCCATCCAGAAAGGCACAGAACCCATTAGCAACACTTCTTGTATGCTGCCTTTGCTGATAAAACTTCAGTATGTGAGGCAACAAAACAGGAAACTATGGTTAAGTACCAACAAGAAGTATTAACACACGCACTGAAATTCATCCAACCTCCAAGCTATTATAAAATATTGCATAATCTTGATATTAGGCTTGTCATTAAAGAGCAGTTGTACTGCCATAATTGTGACAGTCTAAGGAAATGAGCAAAGCAAAATCTAGAGGAAGAAGGAATCCTACCATCAGCTGATATGATTAAAATAAACAGACAAGCTTTTAAACACAGAAGTTTATCTTTGGATCCCTTCCGATGAAGACAAAAATATATTATGACAGCTACTGGCAAGCAAAACAATGGAAACATAGACCAATTCATTAACATCAAGATTTGTGCTCTTGATCTGAGCATATTACTTTTTCCCTAATTTGACATAGACCTTTAAAGGATTAGCAAGATACTAACCTTCCTATGTTCTCTAGTATGATACAAGAAAAATGTTATGAAGGGGCTAGGAAGTAATCTTGAAGAGCGAGCTCGAGTATATTCCATAACAATATTAGTAGCTCAATGTCTCCACTTTCAAATCACAGAATTGTTGAGGCTGGAACGGACCTCTAGAGATCTTCCTGCCCAAACACCCTGCTCAAGCAGGGTAACCTAGAGCAGGTTGCCCAGGACCATGTCCAGTCAGGTTTTTAATATCTTCATATACAGAGAAGTCACAAACTCTCTGGGCAACTTGTTCTAGCACTAGACCACCTCACAGAAAAAAAGAAAAAAAAAAAAAAAAAAAAAAGTGTTTTGGAATGTCATGGTTTTTACTTTGTGCCTGTTGTCTCTTGTCCTGTCATAGAGCACCACTGAGGAGAACCTGTCTCACTCTTCGTTCCTTCCCATCAGGTATTTATACACATTAATAACATCCCCCACCAGAGCCTTCTTTTTTCCAGTCACAACTCTCTCAGCCTCTCCAGAGAGATGCTCCAGTCCCTGACTCATCTTTATGGCCCTGCACTGGAGTTCCTCCAGTTGGACCATATGTTTTTTGTGCTGAGGAGCCCAGAACCAGACCCAGCATTCCAGATGTGGCCCCCTCAGTGCTGAGCAGAGGAAGGTTCCCCTCCCTCAACCTGCTGGCAACACTCCTCCTCACACAGCCCAGGATGCTGTAATCATTTTTCAAAGTTCATTGTAGGTCAGTTCTTTTCTGGTGCCTGTTCAAGAATCTAGAATGGAAAATAAAACTGTTCCTTCAATAAAAATAAAATCACACTCTACATATTCAGACACAGTCACCATTTGTGCACCACATACTGAAGATTAGCAGCTTGTAGAACTCAGCATGTGGGGTCTCGTGTCCTATTTTGAAATGTAACAACTCCACTTTGTTCTAGCAGCAAACATACCACATCCAGAAAGCAGCAGCCATACTACATCCAGACAGCCGCAGCCACCATGAAAGTTCCTTACAAAGCAAGAAAAACTACAGAAAAATTACAGACCAACAAATACTTCTATGTTATCAAAAGACGCTTGGGTGGGGGTTTTTGTGGGGGTGGTGCAATTATGTCTATACTTCAGGGCTTTTAATGACTATAACTGATACAACTTAATGATATGAATGAATAATTCTAGGCTAATTATTAAAGAAACATTTTGTACCACCAGGTATATTTTTAGCACTGAGCTCCATCCCATTGCAATGCTAATAAGAGAAATTCTTCTTCCTAGATTTGGCACACGATGTGTATATATATGTGAGGGATAAAGCTGTGTGAGGAACAGGAAAGGCTGCATTGATTGGCCTGCTGGAAATTCTGCTTTCATTTACAAGGCTTCTCATGAAGGCAAATCGTGAGTGATCCCATAATTCTGAGTTGAAAAGCTCAGAACTGCTCACCTGAATGAAAATTAAAACCTCCCTTTTTCTTTTTTTTTTTCTAGACACTAGATGCCACTAGCAAAGTATCTGCTGCAGTGCTGTCCTTCCCAATAAATGTATCAGAGCAGCAGAAGAGTAAGATTTTTTTTATTAGAGTAAGATTTTTTTCACCCACAGCTAAATTAAGAATAGAATAACTTCTGTAAGTCCTTAAAATTATTTCATAAGGATTTGACCTACATAAGGGAAGGCAGACACCAATCAACTTTATTTTTTTTTTTAATTTAAACTTACACATAATTATTTGAGATAGCTTTGTTGTTTGTTTGTTTTTCAATTTGAGAGACAAGATACTTCCAGAATAGTTCATACATTCATGACTGGAGAGAGATTTTTGTGGAAATTTCAGGTGACAGATCACATAGCCAATAAACAGTTACGGAATTGCTAACTAAAATGGAGATTTCCCCAGTGAGTTGTGAGTAATGTAATGCCTGCATCGATATTCCATGTAAAAAAATCACCAGAATTACATTATTGATTTGACTAAATTTATTACTATTTTGATGATTCCGATACATTGCTTTTGAAAACAATTTTAAATTAATAGCAAAAATATATTCTAGGTAATATGCTTCTGGGAGATTACTGTGCTTCTCAGCTGGTTAAATCCACTCAACCTTCAGTGTAGGGCTGCAAACGCTTCTAAATTGTGTAGCAGTCTCCCACAGAAATCATCAAGAGTCATGTCTTATTGCTTTCATAAAATGTGGTTTACATCTCTCTTGAGTAATTGAATTTTGCTAGGGTTATGGGCAGGCTGCATATTTGTGTGCACCAAAATACTATGCAGCCCTTGGGGAAAAGCAGTTCTTTCTATTGTATGAAGTCTAATCAGAGATTACTTTGTGAAATTTATGCTGGACATTTTTCACTCTAAAATGTTAATTAACAAGGAGGTGAGTTTGTCTGGGAGAAAGAAAAGTCCCATAGAGTTATAACTGCTCTTAGAGAAGTTTGGAAAGGTTTATTTCATATTATATAAATATTAAGTCTCCAATATATTCCCTTACCAGTATAAGTATAAAACAACTCTCTCTACTGAAAAAAAAATAAATAATTCCTACAGTCAGGTCAAAATCTGACACCGGATGGAGACAACAAATGAAGTGCCAAATGCATTAGCATCATGCCAAGTGCATTAGCAGGGTTTTCCCTAATGTGGAAAAATATTAAGAACTAAAGAAACCATCAAATTATTCACAGAGATGCACAAACATATTTGGAAGCAGACCGAAAGAAGGAAAGAAGGATAGATAGATAGATAGATAGATAGATAGATAGATAGATAGATAGATATCCACAGATGCAAATATAAGAATGCATTAACAAGCAAACAAACAGGAAAGCTTGATCACACATGGTAAGGAGAACAGGTAGAGGACTGAAATTACAGTCAACTTGTGACACTCAGTAGTCCATACCTATCAATGAACTTTCACTCACTGACTTTAAGGAGTTATGGAGAAAACCTCAGTTCACTATTTTTTCTCCCCAGATTGTGGAAATAACAGCACAGAACAATTTTTGCTTGGTGCTTAATATTTTGGGCACAAGAGGGAGAGAACTGAGTTCTACCCAGACAACTGAAACAGCAGGAACAAAGCTGTATAAAACAAGTCGGCATCACATCTTCCCTTGTGAACACAGTGCATGTTTAAACTAACAAAGTCACTGAGTTGTTTAATCCTCTGCTTCATTTTCATTAGTTCTATTTTGCTTCTGTAAGAGTCCTGGCAGGTTATTAAACAAAGTAATATTCAGCAAATAAATAGTGTAAAAAGCTACAATGTAATTTCTTAAGTGCAATCAAGACTGGCTTGCTTTAAAATGTTTATATTGCTACGCATATACCAGGAAAATCTTACCATTTCATATATCTTAACATCATTGATCTTAACAACATCTTGAACATTGCATTTCCTCACTAGTGAGAAGCCAACGCTGCATGGAAGGCTGAGGCTGCTGTTTAGCATTTTTTGACCAGACACCAGTTTAGTAAATCTTGCCACAGCTCAGCTCTCAGCCACATCGCAAGCAAAGATCCAGCAAACGGTTTTATACCCCAGATGTTTTTTATTGTCAGGCTGACCCCCCCTCCTCACAGTCTTCAGGACGGTGGTATTGAAGACAGCTCTCTGAGAGCTCCTGTTCCCACTGGGTATTCCCAAGCCAGCTAGATATGAGCAAGCAGCACTCCTACCTGTCACAAGACAAGATCCTACTTCCTGGAGAGTGCAGCACCAGAATCCATTGGAAAACCTAAGGACATGAGTTTGTTTAGTAACAATTTATTAGAGACAATAATTAAACATTTCACATTGCCCTCAAAAACCTTAACAAGTATTACATCAAGATAAGTAGACTGTACAACTTACTTGCAGACTGCTGAAGGAATGCACTGTCATCTACTTTGATCACAAAGCTTGAATAAAAGCAAAGTTTCTATGTTTTGGAAATTTTCAAAATTTCCACTTTGTTCCAATAGATTTCCTAAAGAATTTGGGAAAGTTTAAAGAAGTATTTCAGCACAGCAGCTTACACTAGGTCAGAATCCTGTTCACAGGGAAATCAAAAAGTAAATTCTGATTCTTAAAAGGGTGAAAAAATCTTTTAAAGGTAAAATTGATGATACCTTGTGTTTCCTATCAGAAAACAAACCAGAAAGGCAGATTTTACTCCTGAACAGAACTTAAATGTTTCATTTATTTACCATAAGCTTGACAATCATTCCCTAAGCTGGCCAAAGCTTTGAAATGGAAATGACCCAACTTTTTCTTAAAGTGAGCAGGTCAGGAGCACCCAGGAAATCCCACCTCTACTGCTTTTTATTTATTTATTTAATGACTGATTGATTGATTGATTTTATTATTACTGTACGATCTAGGAAGTATTTTGAAATAGAAACTTCTCAGATCTGCTACCTGTAACCAATTAAATATAAAAGGGGTTTTAAATAAATCTCTCCCATGTTTTCCAGGAGCTTAAAGGGCGAGGTGCTTCCCTCTGCTTGCTTTCTCTCTCCATTTCCTTTTAGCAGTCTCTTAGCTTGCAACAAGACTCCATCCAGGACTCTCCAAGTCCATAGGAAATTCTTTTCTTTTCTCATCACATCAGAGGTGAACTACTTTACTCAGTGATTGCCCAGATGCTACTTACACCATAGGCCTCCCCCAGGCCTGAAATGGTTTTCAGTCTGTGCTGCACATTAGAAACTTCTTCCAGTTGCACACATTCCGTTGCCCTTTGGGAGGGTGTAATTTCTTCCAGGTCTGTAAGATTTAACCTGATCCTCCATGCAGCCACCAAGACAGGACAGGACTCTTCCAGCTTGTTGCCCAGTCTCCTTTTGTGAACAGAAATGCATCCACAGTAGCATCTATCAAACAGTAGCACCTACTACAAAATAATTTAATACCTCTATCACCACTCTTTCTTTCCTTAAGAAGCGAATGAAACATCATTGGAGCAGGTTGAAAACAGACGTACAATTTTATAGCATTCTATTTCTCTGTATTCCTTAGCAAATCAAGATTAAGTGACTCACTGATGTTTAAAAAAAATCAACAGGAAGGTATCAATATAAGCCCTTTTTCTGAATGAACTGTGGCTCCGCTTAAAGACATCATCTGAAAAATGATGTAACAGCTTGATAATCTACAGCTAATGAAAGGAAAATGATTATTTTTTGTCATATTTTTAAGCCTAAAAGGAGATGCTGCAAGGAGTAAGGAGCACAGAAATGATGTAAGAGTTAACTGTTTTCACGTTTTCAAATTTTTATCAAAATTTCCACAGTTCCAACACGTTCAGTTTAGACTCCCAGAAGCATCAAGTTCCACATTAGCTCTGTTACATTTCCTGTGCGTTGGTGGCATGCTGGCTGCAGCTGGGGACCTAAGTGAGACCAGGGTCCCTTTCTGGCAGGCAGAAATGCTAATTGACATGATGGGCAAAGGCCAAAGCAGGAATGGTGGCACAGGGAAGGGAAAAGACCAACCCCAATGCCACATGTCAGACCAATGCTGAGAACTGCTCTCGTCTCGCAAGATCCAACAGGTTGCTCTTTTCAGTGGTGTGTGAGTAACTACCCCTCATTTCAGCTTCCCTTTATATGCCTGGAAATTCTGTTTGGGTAGAATGAAGGTGGGTTTGGTTGCTGTGGGGGTTTCTGGGTTGTTTTATTTTTTTGGAGAGGAGGTAGCTTTTAGCATTTGCCTGGGATTTTCCAACGCCTGGCACTTGGGTTAGAAACAATGCACAAGCAGTAAGCCTACACCTTCTGGGAAATTTCTAGGTCACATGCAAGGCTGATGTTTCCAGGATGTATCAGACAAGGCTTTTTTTTTTTTT